>JAODTR010048419.1:8073-18554 GCA_025399935.1 Amblyopsis rosae
CAATGCCTCCCTCAGTGACGAGGTGGCTGTACTCCACCAGGAGCACACACCTAGCTGCTCCAATGCCTCCCTCAGTGGCGAGGTGGCTGTCATCCACCAGGAGCACACACCTAGCTGCTCCAATGCCTCCCTCAGTGACGAGGTGGCTGTACTCCACCAGGAGCACACACCTAGCTGCTCCAATGCCTCCCTCAGTGACGAGGTGGCTGTAATCCACCAGGAGCACACACCTAGCTGCCCTGTAGAAAACCAAGATGCCAGCACAGCAGATCAGATGGACCTGAATGCTATGGGTCCTAGTTCCAGTGCCGCCACAGGGATGTTGGGGAAAACGAAAGAGGTTGCAAGCACAGGTACATTACAACAGGAGCATGGCGATGAAGATCCAGCAATCGCTGTGGACATTGAGTGTCAAGAAACTGAAGACTGCTTGGAATGTGATGCACCTCCACTGATGGATAAGCAGGAGGAAGTGGATTCATCTCTACCTGACCAGCAGGCCGCTAAAGAAGAGAGTGAAGACGAAGGACTGTCGTTTGATTTTGATGACAGAGATTTGGAGGCTGTAAACATTTCTTCCAAGGAGGAAGTTGATGCTGTAATGGATATTGTGTCAGAGGAAGTTAACCGTGATGGTTTGTGTGACATGATCCACTGTGAAGATGTGGTCCCACAGCTTCAATCACAAGTGGAACTAGTTGAAGGCAATCAAGAGGAGAAAACAGCAGACAGGACTAGCAAGGTAGACGCATTAGATCAGAGTTTGGTTAACATTACGCATGACCACCCAAACCCAACACATGAAGGGGAGAGAGAGGAACTGCTATACACTACTGGAGATGAGGAGATATGTGTAGCAAGTGAGCCAGGACTCATTTTAGAGGAGGCAGATGTTGACAGTGTTGAGGAGCAGGGCACTATAGAAAGCAGGAGCATTGAGGAAGGAAATCAGAGCCTAGCATTTCCAGTAGAGGAAGCATTGGAGGCAATGCCACAGGAGTTTCCGGTGGAAGAGTTAAGTAGTAACACAGACCCATCTAGAAAACAGTCTAAAAAGAATGGCAAGAAAGTCAAGAGCAAAGAGGATTGTAAAATGTCTTAGATAATCTTTAAAGCTTTTTTTATAATGTAAAGAAGCCACAATTGCAAAGTATCTATTCACTGTCACTCAATTCAAACCAAACATAACTGTATTGCTGTAGTAGTATCTGCATGTTCAATTATTGGATGAACAAAAACATTTGTCCACTTGTGAATCTTTAATAATAAATTATATTACATGACATTACATAATCTAGTTGTATTTTTTACAGTTTATGTACTGTATTTTCTAAATGCAGAAACATCCAAATTGTCAAATATTGATGTTGACTTGTGTGTGTGCACACGCATAAATGTTTTGTCCTAGTAAAAAGGTGTATCCATTAAATGAGAAATGTTTGAATTGCAAAATGCAATTGCAACAGCATTGAGTTGAAATGATTTCATCATATCTACACCAAACTCCATTGTTTCACCATGTAGCCTGGATATGTGCCATGCATTGACTTCCTCTCCACAGTTCCTGCATGCTAACTTTACCCTCACACCTCCCTATGACAAGGATTGCCTGCCTTTTAGCATGCATCCAGTCAATTTAGACTCCTCACTCCCCTTGTTCACCTCCCTGGCTACGCCCACCCTGGTATGTCCTTTTTTTTTTTTTAAGATGTTCTATGGTACCGTAATTGTTAAAGCTAACACTGCAAAACAAAAACGCAATGTAATTCACTGAGCAAAACCTAGCGGTCATTGTGAGTCCCCTGCTCTAATATTTTCTGAGTGAAGTGTTTAGTACCTTGGGAAGCTTCCAAACTACTTGGCCAATATTTTCTCCTATATTGTGAACTGTATACAAGCACAATTGTTTGTCAGGCTTTACCCATCTAGTCATAAGTATTGCAGTATAATAAAATGGTAGTCTGATGTGTAAAATACTGTATATTTGTAAAATGATATTACAGACTAGAATGTGAAATTAGTCTCCTGAAGCATTCAAGATAAACGACTTGTGGTTTGTTTTCCAGAGATCCGCCTCAGAAAACTTGTGGATGAGCGTGAGAAGTTAATCGAACAGGTCAGTCTAAAAAGTAAATTCCCTAGAAAACCACTAATCTATTTTGTTTAGATATTGTATAAGCATGTCCTTTGTCTCTTTTTGATAATGACAGGTGAAGAAGCTGAAATCCCAACTGGAAAAGAAGTCACAGAGGAATGGCACTGAAAATGGTTTAAGTCTTGATGGTGAAATTTTAGAGAATGGGACTGATCCTAACCTATTGGAGCTACAGAGTGAGTTGTTTGTGCACATTTTTACCTGCATTTTCATATTTTGTCTAATCTTACGAACCTTGCGGAATTTCCTTTCAGGGATCAATAAAGTAAAATTTTAGGTAACAGTTTAAATTACCATCCGGTAAGTACTTGGTAAGTATGGTGTAACAAAAAATCATTAAGCGCAAATATATGGTATGATTCTACAAATTACTGATACAATACTGAGTATTTTACCGATATTATACAAATAATATGCCCAGAATTTAATTTTCTAAGTCATTGTACTTTAAATGTAATTATAGGTTAGTTACAGGTATGATACAGTACTAAGTGGGTATTTGAGTATTTTACAATCAGAGGAACATTTTTTTTTCCATATTTATTTTTTGTTTATACATACACAATATATTACATAGTTATACCTCATATCCCATATATTTACAAACATTAAAAAAAAATATCAAAAACTTACATAATATGTATGTATATTAAGTAACCTATAATTACGTTTAGAAGTACAATGAATTAAGTGCACAATATATCGACTCAGTATAGTAATCGCAATATCATGTTGCGCAATATCATATAGAAAATTAAGCAGTAAGTGCAATATTCTGTTTATTTTGTGAAGAGATGCGTCCGTCCATTGGCTCGTTGGCTTTTTTGTGTGTAATTTAGACAGACAAATGTAATAAAATAGAGATGGAAGAGGAAAGAATGCCTCCTCGGTAGCTTGGCACTATTGTTGTTGTACAGTCCATTATGACTGTCAGTTTAAAATGTTTTTTGTTTTGATATGATATGAATATATATTTTGATGCATTTTCCGATAACCTTTGTGTTTTTACTTATGTTTAAAAATACTGAAATTAATATTAATATTGAAACTTTCATTATCAATATCGCAATATCACATTTGATCAATTTTGTGTAACCCTACAATGAATAAGAAATCTTACTGGTGTGTGTGTATATATGCATCTGTACATACTGTGTATGTATTTATGTACTGTATACAGATGTCTGAAATATAGAACGTTGTGTGTAGATATTAGGCTGTGTTTGTAAATATATGGATATAAGGTGTAAATATATTGTGTATTTACATATTTACTTTTTCTATTTAATTTTAAACATGTATAAATAAATAAAAACCTTGTTCTGTTTGATTGTTAAAAAAAACTATAAAAAACTCAAATACCCATTTAGTACTGTATCATACCCGTAAGTAATGATTATGATTACATTAACAAGTAAAGGGAATAAGACATCTTAAGGGATGTTCGTTTTTAAATTAGCAGGAAATACCCACGTAGTACTGTATCATACCTGTAACTAACCTATAATTACATTTAAAGTACAATGATTTCGAAATTGTAATTCTAGGTATATTTGTTTAATATTGGTAAAATACTCAGTATTTTATCAGTAATGTCTAGAATCATACCATATACTTCCGCTTAATACATTTTTTGTTACACCATACAAAACCAAGTACCCAGTACTAGTAAGTACTGGATGGTAATTTAAAGTGTTATGCAACTTTATCTTAATCTCAAATATTGTACTGGTAATATAACACTATCAATGAGCCTGTAAAATTACACTGAAATCTTCCTCCTGTCTACTAATGTCAAATTGGCACATTTGCAGATGTGTGCTGCAGCCTAGCCTGATGCAGAGATATGGAATGTAACGTTTAAATAAATCCCTTTGCCATGATGAATAATTCTTCTAAATGATTGCAGGAGATTCTACCCGGCAAATAAGTGACTTGAGGTTCAAACTAGTGAAAGCTGAGCAAGAAGTCACTGCTCTGGAACAGAATGTGAGTACAGCAGTGTGCTCCTTAACAAAGGACCTTTTCCAACAGCTTTCAGATGGCTTGTGGTGTATCACTTCTCTCTGAATTGACTTGTGGTAATCATCTTACAGGTGACCAGGCTCGAAGGTCAGGTTACTCGATACAAATCCGCATCAGAGAACGCGGAGAAAGTAGAGGATGAGATAAAGGCAGAGAAACGCAAGCTTCAGAGAGAGGTACATTGTACAATGTGTAGTCTACATGGTGTGTCTGCACATTTGAGTGTGCATGCTCATTGCAATGTATCTTCTCCAACAGTTGCGCTCAGCCTTGGACAAGATAGATGAACTTGAATCAAACAACAACCACCTGTCTAAACGACTTGAGAAGATGAAGTCTAACCGAGGCACTGCGCCAACACCGTAGCAACTTCTCCAGAGCAATGAGCTTGCCTGTTACAACCCCACCTTCACTTTGACCAGCACTGACCTATATGATGAATTCCCTCATTTCTGGGTTGATCAATTTGTCTTCCTGTTAGCAACTTTAAGCAGGGGAGGAAAAACCCCAACGTAAAAGCACCTATTTATCATTAACACCGAAGCACATACTGCCCAGCTGCCAAACCCTGACACATCCAATGTGCCATTTCTTTGTCTACTGAAAATTTTGCATATAAACGGACACTTCCCCATACAATTACAGATGGAGCAAGTCTATGTGCCTCATGTCCTGAGACAACATTGAGAGCATGTAAGGTTTTGGAAGTGTACATAAAGAGGACTGAATCATTTCCTATTTACTACATGATTGTTCAGTCTCCAGAGACGCTTGCTGGAGTTGTCTGCTGCTTCAAGATTTAAGATGTTGCCAGTATTTGCCTTGTGTGGCTGGAGGAAGTACATCTCCTTCACTTGATGGGGAAATGACAATCTACTAACACATCATGCAGGTGTGAAGATAACCGTAGTATCTGTGACTAGTATGGATTATGTTAATGTCTTGTAGAACAGCTGTATTACGGATGAAGGACTATAATGCATTAGTTAACCTTTACATCTGTCCACGCCAAAGTAGAGAAATATTGTGATAGCCAGCCACTGTCCGCTTTGTTTTGTTTTCTATGTTTCTTATAAGGAACAAACTTTAAACACAAAGTCACAAATCAAAATTTGCTTACAAGTCACCAGCTTCAGAAATGTCATTGTATTTACAGTGTAGCCTAAAACTGGTTAGAGTTTAGACATGAGCTCAGTATTAAAGTTGGAACAGCTGTGGGTTGGCTCAAAGAATGCAGCTTGAGCCATTCTCAAGCTGGTTCTTGTAGTAGATCACTGGCTGGCTCCTTCATGCACACTGAGACTGGGAGAATATAACAGCAATAATGGTTTTAGACCTGCACACTGGGGAGAGGCTTTAACATGTTTGTAAGGAAATCTTAAACTATTCAATGTGCAATAAAATGTCAACAATTTCTCTGCATTGGTTTCTTGATGGACTGGATCAGTCTGTTTAATGCTGTAGATGCAGCTTACTCAGAGCCCACAAATTCTGCAATTAAAATTACATTAAATGTATAGTAAGTAATTCTCGAATGACTTACTATACTACTATATTGAATGTGACCAAGTGTATTAGCTTAAAATCACTAACTATGCCTTTATATTTCAACTTCATAATGTGACCAGTCTTAAAGTATAAGCCAAGCTGTGCATGCCACTGTCGAAGTACCCAAGGGCCATGTCGTTGAGATCAGCATTATAAAACCTTTTGCTTGAGACTGGCTGGCATGCCATAGGCTCCCACTCTACCTCCTCCTGTAACCACCGCCACAGTGTTTGTTACAAAGACTAGTGTGGTTCAGGGGGTGCTACAATACAAATAGGGGCACAATGCACTAGCGCTGCGGTGCTCTGCACATTCAGTCAGGTTGCCTTAAGAGCTGCCAGGTGATTGGCTGGTGTCGTTCTGTTCAGCTAAGCTGGACGCTTTGCTGGAGGCTGTCCGCTGTTGAATGCGCTGGATCATTCTGCGACCGTAGAAGTCTCTGTAGTCCGGCGGGAGCTCGTCGAGCGCGCGTAGAGCCCGGTCCAATGTCTGAAGGGCTCGAGTGGCAGCCACAGGGTCCTTATTGCCGTAGGAGTCTTTTTTATCATAGCATTCTGCAGGTAGGTGGCGCCAAAACACATTGACACCCACACCAAACTGTAGTGCTACTGTGTTGTGGAACCACAAGGCTGGGGGCAGGATTGAAATAAGATAAGTATTCACATCATGGATAATGCTGTATTTGTCATTTGGTTAAATAAATTCAGGTATGGATGGATAGAGGTGCGTGTGTGTGTACACTGAGCAAAATTATAAACGCAACACTTTTGTTTTTCTCATAGATCCTAATACTTTTGAGTGGCCTTTCATCGTGGCCATCCTAAGGCACACCTGTGCAATAATTAAATACATTTTATTTGCGACACCTTTCTAAACACTCAAGGACATCTTACATTTCAAATACATAGATATAAAACAGTTGACTAAAATATACATAGATATTTTATCAGAAATGTATACAAAAACTAGAATAACACAGGTGAGAGTGGAACAAATGGTCAAATGTCATAGGCAACCTTGAAGAGGTGGGTTTTGAGAAGCTTAGCAAACAAGGTGACTGTGGTGGCATGTTGAATGTGCAGTGGAAGTGTGTTCCAGAGTTTGGGGGCAGAGCAGCTGAAGGCCCGAGCTCCCATGGTGGAGAGGAGGAATGGGGGGGGTGATGAGAAGTCCTGTAGTGGAGGAGCAAAAAGATCAGTAGGGAGTATATGGCAGGAGAAGGTCAGAGAGGTAGGAGGGAGCCAGATTGTGGAGGGCCTTGTATGTCTGAGCAATACTCATGCTGTCTGATCTGCATCTTAATGTGCCACAACTGTGAGGTGGACGGATTATCTCGGCAAAGGAGAAGTGCTCACTAACAGATTCAGACAGATTTGTGACCAAATATTTGAGAAAAACAGGCCTTTTGAGCACAAAGTATTAGATCTTTGAGTTCAGCTCATGATGAATGGGGGCAAAAACAAGTGTTGCGTTTATTATTTTTGTTCAGTGTGTACATATAAATAAGTATCCTGTTACTATTACATAAAGTAAGTACAGTATGATCTTCTATACCTGGGATGAAAAGCAAGTCTCCAGGCTCCAACACACACTCGTGTCGCTGTGCCTTCATAAAGTCTGGGAAACGTTCCAAATCTGGTGAGTCTATGTCCAGGATGTCTGACTTGTCACCTGATAGAAACCAGGAAGTATGATGTTTAAATTATTTAAAGTTGGTAGTAAAGAAGAAGGTAGTTGGTTAGCAAAGATTATTTTTAAAGAGATAGGAAAGAGGTTACAAGGTGCAGAAATATTCCCAATATATTGCAGAGGGATATATTTAATATACATCAACCAAATAAATAATAAAAAATAAGTGTGTTAACATTATGACAAAAAAACACTACATGCAAAGAGCTCAGGGCTGAATGGGCGTGTTCGTAATTTCCCCCTACCCCTTTCAACTCTAGGCTATTGCGCAACATTCTAAAGTGGTGCAACTCACTCTCTAGCTAGCTGCAATTGCCCGTCTTTCAGCAGGTGCGATTGGCTCAGTAAAACGGTGTATTTATAAACAGTCAGAAGACAGAAGCACCTGAAGAAACTGCCAAATATCCATGTATAATCCAAGTTGTGTCACAATGGTTAGTTCAGAGAATCTTTCAGATAGTAAAAATGTACTACAGAAGCTGCAGTAGGCAGTCAGACTCAAACGCAAAGTGCCGTTTATCGTGATACTTTTTCTTTATATAGTCCAGAGCTGCATGACGTCTTCAGGCTCGAGTTAACTCCACCCAGAAAATCACACCCCTATAACCAATCCGGCTGTGGCCTGAGGTATGACCGCCTACCTTCTTAACATTTACGGCCACGGAAATAAATAAAACAAAGAAATGTGGAAATACAGAAATAAATAAATACATAAAATAATGTATAAATAAATTTAAGAATAAATAAATGTATGTAAAAATAATTAAATAAATGTAGAAATGCACAAATAAATACATGTAAAAATACAGAAATAGCTTATTTTAATACACAAATGTAATTATTTTTTCAATTTTTATATTAAATTATTTATACTTTTATTTATTTATACTTTTAGATATTTTTTGATTTATTTTTATTATGGCAGTCCTGGTCCTCCATACAGAAGCGGCATGACCCCACGCACGAGTTAATTCCACCCAGAAAATCAACAGACAGACAGAAAGTGAATTAAATATAGGGAATATTCAAATGGAAGTTGATTTTCATTGTTTGTATGTGTTTATATTAAGCCTCTACATCCTTTAATGACATGCTAAGAGTAAAATGACTGATTTCCCTTGACTATCCATTTAATAGTGGTTAAGTCTTCCTTAAACACATTTTACATGATGTGAAGTTGTTGGACAGCTTTCAATGTAGTGCGTGTGTGTGCATTGATCAGCAACATTGCTGGTTTAGTGCAGCAAGGTGGCAAGATTGGTGAATGCTGTAAACACAGTCAGTTCTGTGCTGTAAGTACCTGACATGTAGAGGTGCAATGCATCCTGGGGGCGGTAGAGAACCACACGTTTCCTCCCTGTCACCTGAGCAAGCAGGTTGTCCATTACCTAGGACACACCGGAGAGGAGTATAGTCTGGCAGACTCCCACACACAATATGAATGGACTCCCCTCAAAAAGGGAGGGATGGAGGGTCCAGTCTTCACACTGTGTGTGAGATGACTGTCGCTTCATTACAGCCAAGACTTCCACCACACTGGAAACTCACATCGTAATGTGTCCAGAGCTGCAGGCCACAGGAGCTGATGCGAAACACACTGGAGAAGAAGTGATCGGGTTCAAAGAATTGTGGAATATGGAAATCCTCAGCCAGGTTGGGAAACTGTTTAGTTAGATCTGCAGGCTCCTATGGGTAAATAGATAGTGGAATCAGTATATATGCCCACTTACATTTGACTCTTTCACCGCGTCACCGGTCAAGTGTGCTGCCCTCACCGCTTGGAATGTTCTTCAGAACTCTTTAGCAAAATTCAAAAAGTAATTTTCCAAGTCGAAAGGATATGGCTATTGGTTAATACATGTATTTGATCATTCAGTGGACTAAGATGCTTGTAACTATTGTCTGTATGCATAACTACTGTTCATTTTATGTTGTAAAACGTGTTGTATGTATGCTTTATGCTGCTTTTTGTCCAGATCTCTCCTGCGAAAATATGTTCATCTCAGCCCGATTGCCTGTCGTGTTATAGAACTCAGGATTTCTGCCCAGCTCATGGTTTGAAACATCACAGACCACAATGATGCACAGATGGTTATAAGGGGAGCACTAGTGATGAATAGTTGTGGGAAGGGCTTGTGTTCTTGGTTTCAACCTTTAAGGGCAATTCAGGACACACATTAAGGAGTGTGTGTGTGTGGAAGACACACCACTAGATACCTTCCGAGAATCCTCTCCCAACGATCTCAGGTAATAGTTCTCATCCTGACGGAAACAAAATGCATTAGATCAGCAATTCACATCTGAAAGAAGAGGGGGGGGGGGAACAACAGTAACACACATGATGCATCAATGTGAATAGTTTTGCCTGAGATATATTACATACCTCACACAGGAAGAATTGTTTGTGTTTTTTCTCAGCCGCCCTTTTCACAAATTCACCAAATGGGAGAGACCTGTCAAAAACAAAATTGAGGAATCAATCGGATTGGGTGTTGGTGGAGGTGTGTGTGCTTATTGATTTTACCTATACACAAAATTTTTATGAAGGAAGTCCATCTGTGGAACAGTGGATACATGAATCTTGACATCGTTGTCACCTCCTTGCATTGCCAGGTATGCAATAGTCCACTTCTCCAAACACGGTCCAAGATCCACATCTCTAAGCACAGCTGGTTTACGCTAAAATGTAACAACGTTTAAACAGCATGACAAAACATTGACATTTTTAAACATGGGTTGTACTCATTGTCTATATGCTCAAGCCGTTTTGACATTTATTCTCCAAGAGTACTTGTACAATATAGTACCGGTACTGTACATCTACCCTTTATATAATAGTAGTTAAGCTACTATAACTATGAAAATACTAGTTATTAGTAGTAATTTGACTAGTTATTAACAATGACAAATAAAATAAATAGCGATACGGTAATTAAAATGTTACTACAGTAGTAACTATTGGAATAGATACTAGTAGTGTTACGCTTTGCGCAGGTAAGTGTGAACCCCCAGAGAACAGGCTTTAGACCATAGGATTTTATGTCAATATTTTAATTGTACGATA
>JAODTR010048428.1:0-15275 GCA_025399935.1 Amblyopsis rosae
ATCTATCTATCTATCTATCTATCTATCTATCTGTCTGTCTATCTGTCTGTCTATCTGTCTGTCTGTCTGTCTGTGCCCTGTGTCAACTTCTAATCATAACTGTTCCCAGTACAGTTGTGTACCTAGCTGATTGTCTGACCTCCAGTGCCACTATCTGCCTGCATGTGTCCCCCCCCCACCCCCCCTTCTGCCTGCATGTCTCACAGGGACTTGGTGCTGAGTCATTCACCATGAAGTTCAACCTGTTCAAGAAGAAGCCTGAAGCCATGGTGGCAGCAGAGCCCACAGGGGCCACCACTGTGGTGCTGACGTCTGGGCCACCGCTGGTCTCCACCGTGGCCGACACCTCTGGCTCCAACAACACAGAGGTCAACAAGAACGACATGTTTGAGGAGATCAAGAGCAAGTTCTTGAATGAAATTGACAAGATTCCACGTAAGCCACATAGCGTAACTTCCCTACAAGGCCCTCCGTTGTGTCGGACCCCCGACTCTAACCGGATGCTCTCTGTTCCCTTCTGTGTGAACGACAGTACCTCCATGGGCACTGATTGCCATTGCTGTGGTTGCTGCCTTGCTCATCCTGACCTGCTGCTTCTGCATCATCAAGAAGTGCTGTTGCAAGAAGAAGAAAAACAAGAAGGGGAAGAAGGGCAAGGATGGGTTCAACATGAAGAACATGCAGGGTGGCGAGGTACGGTGCCCCCTGCTTCCTTGTGAGCCACCGTAGAACCTTCTAGACGTTTCCGGAGTCACGTCGGGTTTACCGGTGGTCTCTCAATCGGCGCTGTGACTTTGTTTATCTGTGTAATGCTGTACATGGTTGTGCTGTCTCACATTCTGTTTGTTATTGTAATACGGAGTGTCTAATGACTTTTAATCTTTTACCAGCAGCTTTAGGTGAGGCTTTGGAGGACACAAGGAGAGCTCACCTTCCCTCCATGTATTAAATGTTGTGGTCGTGGTTGTTCACGTAATATGTGTGATGTATTTCAGTGTGGTAGATGGTGAATAATGACACACATTGTTATTCGAGGGCGGGGAATAATGGATGCTGTGAAAGGAATGTTGCCTTAGAGAATTTCTAAATACAATTAGCTTCCCTCACAGAATCACGTGGATAATCATGGCAAATAGGGCCTGCTAATACTTGATTTCAGAAATGTAAAGTAGAAGATATATGTATAGAAAAATCAGATTATTCACTTGGATTTGAATCACCTGATATCAAAATATAGATTATCTTCACCATTGACGTTTACAGTAATTACTATAAAGCCATCAGCTCAGTCAGTTCACTTCCAAAACGGAAGGAAGTGCGACAGGGATCGGTCTGTGTCATTGCTCACCATGGGTGTGGCGTCAATGTCGTCGTTGACGGCCCCTCTCAGTTAATGTGTTTGCTCCTGGTGTTTTGTGAGTTGAACCTCTTCCTCTCTCTCTGCTCTCCTCCTTTTCCCGCTTTTGTGTCTTGTGTGTGCCTCGTGTTTCTTGACTGTGGTGGACCCTGACCCTGACGGTAGGTGGACAGATGCTCTCTGGCCCCCCGGGGTGCAGGGGAGGGGCGCGTGGTTCATGGAATGAACGTCTTAGCTTCCTTTACCTCCAAACACCTTTTTGTTGTTTTGATGTTGCTTTTGTTATGACAGCTTGAGAATGCTACAATGGAAAGCTATGATGTGCTCCATAAACTCAGAGAGGAAAGTCTAACAGCCTAACACATTGTTCCTAGGACAATGTAACTCTAACTCACAACAATACGAATGGACAATATTGACTGCAAGACACTTTTTACACTAATCTATGCATGTGATAAAGGGCATGGTTGGTTGTCTTGTTTTGGTGCGAGGTTGCATGAAAAAAATAAAAGTATACGCTTCAGTTTTGATTGCACCAAAATAAATTCTTTAGGAGGTTATTACAGTAATCAAGTGGAATTTAGTAAAACCTGGATGGCCTGAAAATGAATAATGTAACTTTGGCAAACATTACAAGGTTAGGGTATGTTTTTCAGAGTTTTTTTACAGTAAACTAACAATCACATTGTAACCCAACCACATTATGACCGTTTGAAGAAAATAGCATTGCATTATTGAGATGAGAAATATTAGTATAGTGTTGTAAGTGTAGTATAGTTCAAAAAACATTTAAAATGCATGATTAGATGAAAATGATTTAAAGTAAGAGCCACGTCCCATAATAAACATAGAGTCATATTTTATTATATGCAATGGCATCAGCGGTTGTAGCTAGGTCATTTGAGTTATTTTATAGGCTTAGTGAAATAAATCTCCTTACATGTAATTCTGTGATTAATTTCCATAGAAGTTAACATTTGCTTTCCTTCTTGGAGGAGCTAGCATGTCTAACCACTGTAGCCTACAGCTCACACATGTACAAATATTTCCCATGTAATATGTGTGTATTCAAACTTCTCCCAATTAAGTTAGCTTGTTTCCTTACTTAAACACATAAATAATAAATAGTTGTGAGCGGTTGAATGAATATTACATTTGGTGTAGTAATACAGTAACATAAAAGTTCAGTTCAGTTCAGTTAATCTAAAGTCCTGTAGACCTTCAGTGTAAATAAGATAGCACCAAACGATAAGGCTTCCAGGCGCTACATAAACTCCTGGAGGCCTGGTGTCTGTGGCATGTTGTGCTACGCTATCCTGTATAAAGTAGCTTATGTCTGACGCCACAATGTTGAGTTGGGTGTGTTTTTTTAACACCATAGATACATCAGGACGATGACGATGATGAAGGAGAGACTGGGCTGACAGAGGAAGAAAAAGAGGAAGAGGAGAAAGAAGAAGAGAAATTGGGAAAATTACAATATTCTATAGAATACGACTTTGAGAATACAAAGGTCAGTAAGTCCTTATGAATATGCGTAAGTGCGTGTATTTAGCATCCAAATTGGATTAAACTGTTTCGTTTAGTTTAGTCAAGGATGAACTGATTAGATTGTGGCGCTAGCATGTTCATTTACAAGACCACACCCCTTTGGCCAGTTTGGCATACAGTTATGATATTTGGTCATGTACATAACTGCTTTTCCTTATGAGGATATAATATCCTGAAAAATACCCCTCATTTTCTGCCAATTAAAATTATTTTACTATAAAGATGTTGACATTTCTGATGGCTGCATATGTTATTTTCTGTATTTTACGGTCTGTAATCTAATTAAAACTTAATTGAGACTTAAATGATGGTATTTTTAAGTATGCTTGATATTGGTATTGGCTGGTATATAATGCCATACCAGCAGTGACCTGAAATTGTGCAATAGATATTGTATAATGTTTCATCTTTTACAGCTTTACAAAATATCAGCACAAAATGAGAATACCTTCTGCTGCCCCGCCTTCTCAGTTTATGTCTATACGGTTCAGGAAACGGGATAGTCTGAATTGTATTATGCGATTGCAGAATATTCCTGAGTTTTAGCTATTCTATTCTATTTGCAGCATACAGTAATCAGTGATTTTATCATTATTATGGTTGCTGCAATATATGTAGGCACTTGTGGATGACACTGATTGAATCACGTTTAGCCAGGGATGTCCCTAGTGAGATAACCTAGTGTTTGGGGCAGGCTTGAGATAAAAGTGTCATTATACAATTATTTGTGTTACTGTAATGCAAAAAAATTGTTTTCAAGGACTTCCTGTTAGCGTTTTAGGATTGTATTATGATATTCTACATGTATTTCTGTGCAGAGCCATATGCAGGCATTAGAGACTTGTCAGACAGAGTTCCATAACGCGTCACAGCCTTTTGTCCAACACTTCTATTGACAACATACTGTATAAAGGTTATATTCATGTGATGGAGCTCCTTCTCTCCCTTGCCATAGCTCACTGTTGGCATTCTTCAAGCGGCAGACCTGATCTCTATGGATTCAGGGGGGACCTCCGATCCTTATGTCAAGGTCCTTCTACTTCCAGACAAGAAAAAGAAGTTTGACACCAAAGTCCATAAGAAAACGCTGAACCCGGTCTTCAATGAGTCATTTGTATTCAAGGTATGTCTCTCTTAGCCTGGTATATATCTGCAGTGGCTAGACAGCAATTACAGGATTTATTACACGTCACCAATCCAGGATCTTGTATTCTCAAAATACATTTCCACCTTTACGAGACCGAAGGGAAAGCCAGGTAGAGGCTGAAGTTGTGCAATGTAAACAATGGTCTGAGAGATACAGTAGCAGCATTGGGGCATTGACAATGACAAGGTGTGATTTTTAAATCACTAATTGAAGGGCCCAGGATTGCAAGGTATAAATTTAAATATGGTGACTTTTCATTGCAACAATAATGGAAAAAAAAACAATTTATTCCTAAAACCATCCCCTTAGTCTATTAATTTCAGTATGTGATATGAACAATTTGACTATAACAGAGTTGACATAATAACAGTTTAGGTATCAAGGTAACTTCAACAAACTTATCAAGGTAACTTCAACAAACAATGAAATAATGTTCCAGACACAATAGCTTGGTTATAGACCCCTGAATATCTGCCAGATACTCAAACATTAAGATTAATGGAGTGATGACAAATGGTCTGTTCAGTCTACGGGGTATACATCAGGCTCAGCACTGAATATTAAACTATGAAAGTTCTATTAAGCACTTCTGCTAATGCACACACATACATTATGTGTGTGTCACAAACTCTCAACAAGATTGTGCCTCAGAAAGTTTGCTTTGTGTACAGTACGTACATTCTGGTCAATGTAGTCTACAAACTGCTCTTTCCTGTCCCTCCTAATGAGGTCCTTGGGGACTTGAAGTGGCTTTGGGTAAGACTTGAGTCTCCCTAAGAAAATGTAGGAAAACAAACCAGTAAACAAGCCATAGTGTAAGGAATATGTCAGTCTTCTTCTCTCAAACTTTATAAATAATATAATATAAAAAATGTTTTTACCTGTATGGATTTCTTATATTAAAACCATCTGCAAATCTGTAAATATCAGATATTTTATATAACATTTGTGAATTGTTATTTGTCAATAAAAATGTGTGAATGTCTGACAAAGTCTATAAAAAATGCACCACACATACAATTCATAATATCCACAATGGCTATAGAGAATGCTAGAGAACACCATATCATTCTGTCTGTTGATCAGGTGCCCTATGAGGAATTGGGTGGGAAGACACTGTGCATGTCTGTTTATGATTACGACCGATTTTCTAAACATGACGTCATTGGAGAGGTAAAGATTCCCATGAACACCATCGACCTTGGACAGCCTATCGAGGAATGGAAAGATCTGGAGAGCGCTGAGAAAGAGGAGGTAAGTTTAAGACTTGAAATTTAACTTGTTCTGCTTTTGTCAGTATTATACTGCATAGTGTTTTTCAGGCAATAATAATACAAATTCAATACATAATATATATAAAAGTACCAAATCTAATCACACAATAGTTTGTGACTGGTATTATTGCGTTGTATTATATTGTACAATAAATAAAACACACAATAAATAAATAAATACACATTTTACAGTAATACATAGACTTGCATAATTGTTACCAAGTTAATTGTGATATTTGTTAAAGGCGTATATAATCTAATAAATGTTTTGTTAAATTCAGCAAATGTTTCCTCACAGTCTGTTCTGAGCTGTAAATGAATCAAATGTTCCTACACAGCTCTGTGTCTGTATGCACTATGCACCACACACTATACTAAATATCAACACTGATTCTCAAGCATGGCATATGTCACCTTTAAGTGTGTTAACATTGCATCAATGTGGCTAAATAAATGTTTCAGACCAAAAAGGTATTGGTGTACATAAACATGAATATGCATTATCGTCATGAGAGGTGCAGAGTCACTTTGCTTCTAGATACATGATATATACTGTAAGTAGATCATTTTAGCTACAGAGGAATGCATTGCTGCATCTACGCCAACAGATGGCAGTATACATTTTAACGTTAAAAGCATTATATAATGGAATAAAGTCTTATTGGTTGCTGTTCTAATATTGTTGATGATCATACAAAATCCTTTGCATTCCTCTCAATTCTCAGCCAGAGAAGCTTGGAGACATTTGCATTTCCCTCCGCTATGTCCCAACAGCTGGAAAACTCACGGTCTGCATTCTTGAGGCAAAGAACCTGAAGAAGATGGACGCCTGTGGATTATCTGGTGGAGAAACATGACATTAACACTTACAATAATGCAGCTATTGAACTTATATTTGAATTTGTATTTGTATAATGGCTGATCATGATTTGTATTTCAACCGATTCCATTCAGAAAATATTAATTTGGCTGCTGTCACTTGCAGATCCTTATGTGAAGATCCAGCTGCTGCAAGGTGGGAAGCGTCTCAAGAAGAAGAAGACCACTGTAAAGAAAAACACTCTGAACCCGTATTACAATGAATCCTTCAGCTTTGAAATCCCTCTGGAGCAGATGCAGGTACGGCACACATGGAAGAACCCTGCACTGTACTTCATTATGAGTCATGTCCACCTGGGGTCAGATTTACTACAAACAGTGGTTTGTAGAAACATCATTGTGCAGGCACAGTACCGAACTACAATATGAACTACTAAATGACCCATGTTAGTCACACATTAGTACATCTGCCCCTGTGATCACTAAGTGCTTTATTTGTGTCAATGGCTTTGTGATACAGCACTTTCCAGGCTAGGTCATGTTGGCAAAGCCTATTGTAAATATGTGGTAAGTGATCATTATGAAACCAAACCTATATGGACAACAAGAATATATGAAGCTGCTAGGTCTGCAATGAAACACGATCCTTTACGATATCTTTGTGGCCTGACCGCAAAAGACAGATGACGCCTAATCAAATTCTGCCCCGAACCGCATGAAAAGACAACAGCTAAACCCTGCTACAGTACAACCCTACTGGCACAGGGTTCAAAATACATTTCTAGCTCTGATTTCTTTTTAAACTACCTGCAAGATGAAACAGATAGCAGTATAGTTCAAGGAGGGTGAACAAAAGAAAAACACTTTGCAAATAAATTCTCTTTTGTGTTTCTTATTTAGAAAATCCTGGTGGCAGTCACAGTGTTTGACTACGACAAGATCGGCAAGAACGACGCCATTGGGAAGATCTTTGTGGGCAGCAAGGCAACTGGCCTTGGCCTGAAGCACTGGTCAGACATGTTAGCCAACCCACGCCGTCCCATTGCCCAGTGGCATCCACTGCAACCTGAGGAGGATATAGATGGCCAGCTGGCTTCCTTGGCTGCAAAGAAGTAACTAGCAACACCGAGCAACTACTAACTCAGAAAACTCAAAGCAACCTCTACACTGCATGAAGTCCATTGTCTACGCCCAGCATTCGGGTTTCACTACTTCACCCTTGATCAACACAAAGAGCAGCATCCTAAAACATGAGCTACAGTATAGGTGGTTAAGTCAACACATTTCATGCATTAGTGTATGCCGAGAAGAGCTGGATTGAACGATTGTGTGATTGGTTCACGAACAACAGACTTTAGGTCTTGGTTTCATTGGAACGTACTTTTAGAACCAGATTATTAGGGTGCTGGCACTCGGTTAAAGGCTAGGTGTGAGCCAACACTGGAAATAAGGCTTGGTTTAGTTTATAGAGCATTATGCATGCTTTATTTAGCGACACAGTGCTTCCCATATGCCATGCCCAATACTGTATATTGCTATTATGTGTGCTATAACTTTCATTAGAAAGTACTTAAGAATTGGGCTATTTCTTGTATAGAATCTCTTTATGTTGTTTGAGTCTATTCATACAAAAGATTAGATTGAGATTAAATGAAGTCACAAGAATGCAGAAATCTGTTTTGCAACATGATTTGAAAGATCATATCATATTCACACTTTTGAAAGAGGTGCAAAGCATTTGGCAGGGATGACATAGTCTTTGGTCAATTTTCTCAATCATTGATCACATTTCCCCATGATGCCATGAAGGCATGTCTATGCATTTCGGTTCCAACCTCATTTCTGTTTTCTGATGGACCCAGTGTAAATTACAAGGGTGCCCTTCCTTTAAGACAAAACGCTATTTTCTTCAGTTCTTTTTACCAGGTAAACCTCATTACAAAGTAGTCAGGTACACTGAATGTGCCGTTTGAGTACTTTAAAGCTTTACTGATGCAGGGATAGAGTATGGCAGATGAAAGGCAATGCATTTTCACTTAATGATGGGCTCATTTGCTGTTTTAATTTTCATTAAATAGATCCTGTTTCATTGTGTGGTGGGATTGGAATGAGCTATTCTTGTTTTATGTCAAAAGAGATGACTTGAAAAGACATTGAAATGATGCACTTTTGAAAAGATCTTGAATTCAAGACCAAATGCAGTTGTGTACAATGTGGTCATGGCAGTTACTATGAGTTAAATAACCCATCCTGTATATGCAACCAGGGCCATTTGTGTAACAACAAATGGAATCACAGGTCCAAGCATGTATCATGCGTCTAAGTATTTCGTTTAGATTGCCCTCTTTTCTCCTATAGCAACATGATGTGCATACTGTATGATGCCAGAGTACTGCAGTGGTATTACTTGACCTGACATGGTTTCATTACAGACATACATGTGTATGATGTGCGGCGGGTGGCCAAGGTTTGATATGTCACTGGGGGTGAAACGTAAAAAAAATGCATTCCCGTTCTCCAAGGCCGGACATACTGAGGAGTTTCCCGTTTGCACACTACAACATCCAACATTAACGTGATACATTTCATATGTGGTAATACAGCATGTATCTACAAGAGTGTGTAAATAGCAGCATGTTTTAAAGAGGAACCATAAATATATTGTATGTATGTGTTTTGTGTCATTTTGATAATAAAATGGAGTTGAAAAAAGTATGCACTGACTGCAAGGTTCATGTATTTTTGCTGTATGGGATGTTTGTCTGAATATTCTTTGTTAACAGGTTGTTTTCTAAGCCTGAAATCAGGGCAGGGTTGCTTTCTACCTTATGTGAAATTATATATATATATTTTTTTTTTTCTGTTTTGGTTGTTGTCATTCTGTGTATGTTTAAATGTCAATCAAGAACAAGCTTTTACAGTATAACTTGACTGTCCCCTTAATGCCTGCTTTAGTTCCATGTGTAGAATAGTAATAAATATGTTTCACATAGGAGATAAGTTACTACCTTGGTTTAGTTAATCCTGAGGGAGGAAAATATCATGGTATTACCAACCAGTATATTTACAGTATGTAGACAAAAATGGGTTTGTTATTTCAGATAAACATAAATATTGTATGCATATACAACTGTAATCAAAACTGTAATACGCTCAATCAATCCAAGCTATATTAATGCAATAAAGAATCAGATTTTATTCTGTGTTTAATTTATCTTGTAATTGTGATTGGCTGTCATTATCTTGTAGATAGGCCTTAATCCACAAATAATAGTATATGGAGATTGTCAGTTGATCCAGAGTCATATTATATCTTAAACTGAAATTTTAATGTACATTTATTTTTTTACTTTTATGTGTGACACCATAAATACAACATCTAACCTTTACCCTGTTAACAAATATAAGGTCAATATTGAGCCTCTTTTAGATACTGTACAGTATATATGAGCTGCCATCTGGTTTTGCCTGCTTCACATGTCACAAAGTGTATTTAGGACCAATAGAAGCTGTTTAAGTGATGTTTTCTTTTGTGACAAAAGACATTGTAAACGTTTGTCACAAAACTGCAAAGCAGGCAACAAAATCCTTGTCTTCCTGGGTCATGGAAACCTCGAGCGCATGGGGCAGACCCAACCTGCGCAGAATATCTGAAAAAATAAATAAACATAAATCTGCAATGCAATACTGCCGACCGTGCTGCTTCAATAACGGTTACTTTCAGCCATAGTCTGACCTGAACATCATAGCCATCATAAAGAACTTCCAAAGAACCGCCCGTAGCCACCAACTCTTTCCCGTACCTGCCAACATGGACAAGGAAAAAGCTTGAAATGAATTCTTCACTTTAATTGTGTTGTAGAGGTGTGTGTCAGTAGTTGTGCCTTTCTGTGAACTGCATGACTTATTTATTTACAAAAACTTGTTTTCCAGCTAAATACAAATCTCAATAAAAAGAAGAAAAACTTGTATTCCTATTACAGACTATGTAGAATAAAATCTTTGAAATTAACAAAAATATGGAGTGTCATCACGACATATCTATATGTTATGAAATAAAGGCATTTGAAGTTGTTTTGCATTGTGCGTTTTATGTAAGGTATATACTACTTTGGGGGCTCAAGGGGGCGCTGTTCACATTAAATACAATTAAATAAATTTTTCTTTAATAATAACTGCATTTCTTATTTATTTTTAGAATTTATATATAAGCAAATACAATATCATCATAAACTAAAATGAACAAATAACATAATATAAAGTTTGTGATATTTACGTAAAAACTTTGTTAAAAGACTCATAAAAAGTAGCTGTAGAATTCTGTTCAGTTATTTCAAAGTGAAAATGAACTGCAATTTATCATTCATTGAGATATAATCTTATAAAGTTAATTTATTGGAAGAACAGAGGAAAAAAATATTTAATCAAAACCTCTGGCTCCTCCTGTGATAATGAATCTCCAGACATGAAAATCACCAACGTCATAGTCATCATCATTCATCATCTATCTGAGCCATCCACTCTCACAGCAGGAATACACATTTGGCCTGACTGGTGTGTGTGTTGTTATGCTTTAAGTGCTGGGTGAATAAATAAAACTAAATTATTGCATAAATAATTCATTTTCTCCTCCTTTATGCTTGCAGTCTCATTTAGATAGTTTACTGATGACACGGATTAAAGCGCCGTTCTCATCTTTCAATCGTTGGTTCTCCATTTTTAAGTCTTTCTTAACCTGAGGAGAGAGAGCAACAGTACAATTAGAAGAGAGAGAAGGAGGAGTGAAGGAGGTTCAGAGGAATGTTCAGAGGAAAGACTGTTAATTCAAAACATTAAAAGTGTATAGGACAAACAATATTTCCAGCCCAGCCGGTGTTTCCTCCAAGTTCCGTTATTTTGAAAAAATAAAACAAAGTAATGGCAATGTTACATTAATGAGGAAATGACAGACGAAAGACAGTCATGATAAATACACAGACACACACTGAAGTCTAACGTGTTCTAAATACACAAGTGAGGTTTATTTTCAGACATAGTGTCCCTTGATTAATGAAATCCTTCAGACAAGTGCTTTTTGTTTGTGTTCTCTATAGCAGAACACAAAAGACATTTGTGGAAGTATGACGGCAGATTAAAATAGATGGCTTGCTCAGTCGAACGTCAAACCCCTCACATACACTGTATTCCACAGCCGATAACGGTGACAAATGGTGTCAGCTAACCTCTGTACAACACAACTCACTTAAGACTAACACCCTGACACCAAGTTCCACTATTAATCAACAAGCAGACTGTGTTTACACTATGTGCATGTTGGCTTTATTTGGTCATCACTGTGTTTATAGTAAATAAACTGAATACATGTGATGGCTCACACAGTGATTACAAATTGAAACAACCTAGTTATTTTTAATCTGGTGTTGTTATTATAAACTAAGCAGATGTATAGTGCTATTACACATGCTATTATTATCTCTCTTAAAAGTACAGGTTTTCCACATGTTCTCTGTAACCTGAAATTACTGAAATAATCTTGAAATCTAGGAAGCTGGACAAATGATGACCATAAAATAGCATACAAAATCCAAGTGCAGGCAATCATCCATTATCTAAATTCCTTTCCAAAACGTCAAGATGAATGTTGAACGGCACTTGAAGGGAGAATGTCTGTCCAAAATGGTAGTAAATGGAAATTACACGAGGCCTTTAAAACTTTGATTACCTTTAGTTCCTCCTCCATATCTGTTACCTTCTTCTCTAGAAGCCGTCGTTCCTATCAGACATAAATATTGTTTTTATAAAATCATAACTATATTGCATTCTAGGGCCCTCATACGGCCAAATATGACCATAAAAGGAGCTTATGGTAATTTAATCAACTTTAATATCAGCACAAATATCAAAAACTAATATGGTCAGAGAGCACTGGCTCAATAATGCTTATTTAGTATACACTGGACCTTTACTGGTAATCTTTCTTTCAAGGCTTTTTCTTACAGAGCTTAATTTATGCATTTATTATAATATATAATGTATAATAATACTAATACTAACAACAACAACAAAAATTGAATTATTTTCTCACATATCTTCATGCATTTGTATTTTGTATGTTAGAATTAGAATACATTGATATATTAAATATATTTTCCAAATATGGCTGGTTTTAGGTGCATTTAGACTTTAAACTGTGTTTACCAATCACCAGACTTGTAAGTTATAACAACCTTTTTCTCTGTATCCAGCACATTGGAGCCACACTCAGCTGACCCTCCTTTCTGCTGTAACACATTTTGCACATAAGGTTCACAGTTAAGTATTCACTCTAACAGTAGGCTATGTCTTGTTCACATCATGTTTCATAACAGTGAATGGTAGCTGGAGATACCTGTGTTAGTCTCTCCAGCTGGCTTTCAACCGTAGTAAGTTCCTGTTTACTCACTCCCAGCCTGGACTTGAGCCTCTCGTTGGTGGAGAGTGCTTTTTCATACATCTAAACAATACATATATACATATATACACATATATAACACACCCTGACACACATATATCTCAGAAAAGTGCAGAATGAAGTGGATTATGGATGTATTATTACTTATTATAAATAAAGGCATGTGCATCATTATGTGATTTCATAGGAATTGTACAGCCTCCCATTTTAGGCAGGATAATCATTGATAACAATTAGTCAATTTAGCAGATTCTGTTATCAAAAGCAACTTACAGTGTATACAGTAACAAGCATTAAGCATCAGGTATGGGTGAAGCATCTTGATCATCCAAGGCTTGTTAAGTATCGAACCACTGACCATTCGGGGTGGGATTCAATCCTCTAACATTTAGTAGGGAGGGCACGGATACAATACTGAGATCGGAAATTGGTCTGATACTGACTTATATAGCTGGATTGGTATCGGTGACAATTGGACAGTTGTAACCGATCCATGGGGCTGATCCAATTAAATTAATGTAAATGTGTAGTTCTACTGTCAAGCATCAGCCATGTCTAATCTACCCAGGCCACACTATCAGCAGCAGGTTAATAAAATGCATCTAGGTCCTAAAATAGAGATTGGCTGTCATTTACTTTGCAACTTAACTTAAAACTTACTTTAACACTGGAATCCAATGGGTACTCGGTATCCAGCCGATATCCAAAGTGCCGGTATCGGTATCGGGACTGAAAAAACTGGATCGTGCCATCCCTAACATTTATGTTAACTAAAGAACTAGGAATGTATCACCATTTAATGCACTAGCATATAAAGTGCGTTTAAAAACATCAGCATCAACAATAAACAAATTTGTTTCTCACTTGTTTACCTTCTTGTAGTTGCCACATTCGTTCTCCTCTTCCAGTTTCCTCCGTGCTGAAAGTCTGTTCTCCCTGCGAGTGATGTAGGAGTCCACCTGGCCTGCATCAGAAGATCCAGACGAGTTTAACCTGTAGAGAGAGGCAGTACATCTGCTCAGGCATATTGTTCTGTCTGCATGGGCTTTCTGCTCACACCGCTGGAGTCTTTTGAATATGCTTTGACTACACATTGACTGTCAAAACAAAAGGTGTGCACTGCAATCTGAAAGTATGTGTATGTCTCGACTGACAGATACCGTACATACATGTGCCTTGTACAATTGTGTGCCTCAGTTTTCCCTCCATATATAATGGTGGTAATTCAAGTCAACACAATGACAGCACACTACCATTTTTTTGTAGTTTTGTATATCGTATTTGGAAATGTCTCAGTTTTTTTATTTTTTTAAGTGGTTGAGCATCAAGTAAAACTTACCTAGACAGTCTCTCATGCTGAAAAAGAGCAGAAGTGCTTTAGGTTAAACGAGACATAATCTTTGAGTGATCATCATACATTATTTCAATAAGTTAATTAGAAGAGCGAAACATGTTTTAAACATATGCTCTGTCTCCAGATTTGTTTCCATGATGTAAAATGTCTTGTACTGCTGACAACAGGAGCTCAGCATGATATTGTTAGCTCTCCTCACAGTAAAGTGATATTCCTCAATGAAAACACTTTTGAGCCTGACTAAAGCTCTGGACTATAATGAAGGAAGTACCCTTAAATAAACGGAGAAGCAGAGATAACCAAACACATCCAAAAAAGGTCATAACTCTGGTAGTGGCTTGGGAGGATGATGTTATTGCCTACACGTTTCCAGGGTCACTGTGAGCGGAGCTGAGATATTTTCAGAGGACCAGTCTCGCCATTATCTGTATCAGCACTAGAACATTAACATGATCTCATCTTTGCAAGCACACAAAACAGAAAATATGCTTGACTGTAGCAGGTTTAGTCCAGTTCGGCTAGAGTATGTTTTCAATTAAATATGTCTGAATGCCCTTGCAAGTTACATTTTTGAAGTGTCTGAAAAAATGAATCATTGTCTCTGCATAACTTGACTTCATTCGAATCATAAGCAATGCATATACCATACAATAAACATATAAACACATCTGAACAAGAGGCAAGGTCACCTATAGAGCTCTGAGAAGATATATTACCTGCCGGTTACCTGCCGTGTATAACTGCTAAAACCGAATAGAAAAAAACAAATTTTATCTGGTCAGCTTTTAATAAAGAATTTTGTATTTCAACAAACCTAATAAAATTTGTCAAACACAAAGTCCAATACAAAGCCAATGTGGCTGGGGCTTAAACATGTATAGTCTCTGTTTAGCATTCTAACTAATAGCAAAGACAGGATTTGAAAGCTGCTGGTGTAATGGGCTAACAAATGTTAATAACACAACCTGCGGAATATCACTCGAGACAAAAGCTATTAGGCCCGCCATGAGCCTCTTGGTGAACCGGTCATCATTAACAGCTCTAGATATTGATGGCTGGATTACTGGAGACGCATGGGATGCATTTATATAAAAGGTAGCTGGGATATTTGACTGTGATTTCGCATCATGCCTGTGACTGGACCCCTCACTAAGCTGTCACCAATCTAGTTAGATCCCAGGTGACCTTCTGGTTGGCTGACCATTTCTTACCAAGTGGAAAATGTGAGCATCTCCCTTAGGACTTGTGGAGGAGTAAACATCTATAAATAGTGTTTCCGAATTCCCACAAACCAATATTAGAAGTGTTATCCTGCTTCTCTC
>JAODTR010048439.1:0-10576 GCA_025399935.1 Amblyopsis rosae
AGAAAGAAAGAAAGAAAGAAAGAAAGAAAGAAAGAAAGAAAGAAAGAAAGAAACATGGCTATAGCATGGAGATCATATAAAACTTGTAGAAGTACCTTACTCCTGCAATATGATAAATGTCTTGTATTATGAAATACAGATATCATAAACCGGTAACACTTTAAACCTTGAATACCGGTAACCTTTATAGATTGTAACATTGCACTTTCCTTTTGAAAATACACTAAAGTAATACATTACTGTGCTAAAGTAATACATTAGCACAGCAAAATCTCTTTACAACAAAGTTTACAAGTCAAACCAAACATCTGCAAGCACATCACTCTGCACCACACACTTCCATTGCTATACTGTATAGTTGCATGTGTTGTAGCTACATGCTTTAGGCAAGCAGTCCTTTTTAAGTTGTCTCCCTCACGCATGGACTTGCATACTAGTCTTATGTATTAGAATTATTGTGGGTAGTACATTCTAAGTATACACCATTTTAACATAAAGTATTGTTCTTACATACACACAGTATATAAACATAATTTAATAGTTTTTAGCATTAGTATTATTTTAACACATGTGAAACGCACTGCTTTGCACTGCTACCTGCATGATGTACAACTTCAGTAGCTACTCAGTACTATCTTAACAGAGCATACGGTATTTGACAGTCTACTGTTAGTATAATAACCCTCCACTACACAAGCTTAATCCTTAATAGGCCTATGAAACATCATTTGAATGTAGCTGCTGTGCCCTGTACATGGATTCCTGGCAGCGTGGCCATTAAATGAATTGAACTGCTGATAGGACACAACTCTACATTCAATACTAAGCCTGCTGAATTATTCATTTTTAAGTCCCTGTTAAGCAAAGTTACCCGTTAGGGGTTCGCCTCATGCTAACTCTCTTTAGTGACACAGAAAAATCAATCTTGTGTACAAAATCATATTTGTGGGTCCAGAGAACAAATATATACGGTAGGTAGCTGGGTGCTGGACTTCAGTACAGTGGGCCTATATGACTTGTCTGTCAAAGTCAATTCCCTTATGCCAATGGAAGTGGTGTCTTTGATTGGCTGGCTGGGCTGGGAGACAGCTTGTCTCCCTTGAGTTTGTCATTTCGAAACAGATGGCACAGAACAGCGTTGCTGACGGCAGCTTAAGCCAGCATCTGTTTGAAAACTCATGATCTTGTCTAGTGTCTTTGGTATGACTGAATCTGCTATAGTCAAAAGATAACCAAATCATTTACCCAATTATGTGTCAGTCATAAATGCAGTGAGATGTGAATTGCATCATTATTTAATAAATAGTTTAGTACAATGGTATGAACTGAATCATAGGAGACTTTTCTAAAACTGGGTAAACCCTGTATTAAACATGTACAGTACAAAGAAATACAGTAGGTTATACTGTACACAAAAATATTAGTTATTCTAATTTTAGCACATCTGCGTAATATCAGCAGACTAACAATTTGTGTATTAACAAGCATATTATAGTTTAGTCATATTAGCTACAAATCCATCTTCACCGATCTACTGTTATACTAAAAAACACAATCTTTTGAGATCAGAAAACAAGTGTTGACTCGATTTAAATGCCTTCTGGAAAATGGAAATGTTAAACACACTTACTGTAATATCCATACAACACAGTATCTTCTATTTGCCCTCTTGTGTTATTGTTTGCAGCCCATTCCTACATTTCAGAAAGATAAAAGACAACCGTGATGTAAACTGGAGATAAAAAAATAAAAAAAACATACTGTCATTAATAACAAGTTACCCTCCTTTGGATCGCTCTGCCTTCCAGTGACTAGATAACACACTACCCATTTAACATTACATTTTATAATTACCTAAAACAAAAATCTTTATAACCCATGGGAAACTATTATCCTGACTCCTGCTGAATTACAGTAATGTTGCATTGTTATGCAAATGCACTTTCATATTGTCATGTTGCGGTCATGTCATATTGTCATCTCATTGTTCTAAAATGCCACTAGAGAATAAGTGTTTTGTATTCCTTTCAACGCTTTCTTATACTAGTCACTGTCAGCAGAACATGCACCAGCTGATATGCGGTCTACTCTCTTGGCCATTACAAATCAATTTAAACCAAATATAGCGATAGTTATATTACATGGGAATTAAATTGAATATATTAGGATGCAAGAAAGGCGCTTTTCTTGTTTTAGACGAGTTTGAGTTAACAATAACACCAATGCAAAGGCTGTGTGGCTATATTCTAATTGTGTTAAGACATTGACACCAACCTTGTAGGTACCATTAGGATACTTCATGAACGAGACAAGAAATATATCCACTGGAAGAAGTGCTGAAGTTATCAGAGCTATAGCCAGCGCGCATATTGCTGTGATGGTCGAAACCACTTCGCTCTCCTGGCGACTTTGAAATTTACGGATGTAGACCCAACAGAAGGCAAGGATCACCTAAACATTAAGAAAACATAAACACAAGTCAGCAGCAATGAATGATTGCAAAACATTCTGCCATGCTATGATATATGGAATTGTGTAACTCAATATCATATTGTTTATGGACACTCTATTAAGAATGGCCTGATTAAAATAACCATTTGGTAATGTCTATGTTTGGCTTATTTTTGCAAGATTTCAGAAGTCGGTGGTGAAAATGAGAATGAAAATAAGAAGTTGATTAAAACACTGTGGAAAATGTACATAGAAGGGTAACAATTGCACACTCACGTGCACACTATAAAGAAAGCAATTTCTTAGTTTTTTGTATTGCAGTAGGATTCCCTTTTAATTCTTAAGATTATTATGTAGCAGGTCTAACGTTTACTGAGGCCCTGATGTTCTAATGTATTAATCTGCAGTGTAATATGACAAGACATAAAAGCAATGGGGGTGTTTATAGTATTTGGCAGAAGACTCATTAGAAATAGCAGCAAAAGAGTTTCACAATGACAAGGTCATATTCCAGGCACATCGGCTGCAAGCAGGGAGGACGCTATAAAACGTGCCTGTCCAGATCACAGGCTGCCATTCACAGTCAGGATCAATTAAAAGCCCATGACTTAAGCCTCTGCCTACTTGTTTTGTCAGGTAGTGATACAGGCTCTGCATCTAAATAAGATCCATTAAGAGGATTTTTTTCCTCTCTCTCTCATAAAACATTGGGTCAGTTGAACAGTCAGTGCTAGCAGTGTGTTGACCACCACAGGAATGTGTAACCGGCTGTATCAGAAGATCTGACATCCCTTGAGTTGGAACCACAGCATGGCAATTGTGGTGATGAGCTAGCCTGGCTTGATAGTTGCAGCTGACTGAATTCTTTGTATTCAGCATCATAAGCACGATCTATAAGTAATTAACTGTTAATATGTACAGGCACTTAAGAACGAAACATGGACATTTCCAGGATAATGTATACAGTCTATTTAATATTTTAACTTCCTTCAATTAAGCCTGAATAAAGCTAAATGTAGCCAAATTATTCAGTTAAGGCTCAATAATTTTACAGTACGGTACTGCTAATATTCTTACAGATCATAACGACAGTATTCGTCTTTACTTTTTATAATCATTTTCTTAAGACTCGAAGCTATGGTCATGCATTAGTTGGATTAATCTACTGTAGGCTATACTCAGATTCACGCTAGACAATTTGTATTGTTCACCACATAATAGTACTCTTGTGATTCACGCTAAACAATGCAATGACCTGTATTGTTCAGCAAATATAGTTGGCTTACTTCAATTAATTGCCTCTGATTCACGCTTACACCCTCACAAACGCGTCACAGGGAAAAAGTGAATCTACACAGACATGCGAGTGAGGTCATGATGATTACTCCAATTTAGATGGGAATACTATTATCTCGAGATTATGCTAAAACCAACGCAAAGTTCTACGACGATAATATGGCGACAGGCTATCTAGAAAGAAGCAGGTGACGGTTGCTACCGTTAGCCTAGCCGTATGGCGACAACACACGACTTGAGCTCTGTATCTATGTCACGACTTAAGTAAGTTGCGTCTTCCACTGATGTACATGAAAATATCCACACAGCTTCGCTTACCAGAAGTACAAAGGCGAAAATTGACCACCCAAGCACAGACTCGGATAGAACGGACTGCACCGCCATCTTCACTTCCTGCAATAACAAAGCCACGTGTTTGAAATGACGTCATGAACGGGAACGCGTAGCCAATGTGATCTGGGAAGACCCGCGCTGATTTAGGGCAGGCCTAGGTTTTTTATCTGTAAATGCACAGGTATGCTTTCTCCGTTTCGCGGACTTTCAAATACATGGACAATTTCAGTTTTTAGTGAAAAACACGAATACAAGTTTATTTATTTTTTCTGGCATCCTACCAACTCCGTTGCTGACGTCGCCTATGTGCAGGTGTACGTTTCTCATTTTGCCATTACGCCGTCATCAAGATCACTGTGTGATATACACTTACTATCGTATAACGACTTCTGAGCATATGAACAGTTAAACAACGTCGTAATTAATATTGGGGAACTCAGATGTGTCTATTGCCGAGTTGCCGACGTGCCGAGTTATGGTATAGGCTATATACGCAATGCAAGACGCGATTATCTAACGTGTTGTATGTTGTATCAAAGTCCTTATCTATATAATGTATCTGGTTGTATGGCTACGTAAAACATTGTGTAGCCTATTAGAGTTGCTAACAGCTATTTAATTAAAACCAAGTTTGATTAAGTGAACGTGATTGCTGAACGTATTTGCCAGGTTCATGTGAACTTGCTGATGAACGTAATTTGCCAGGTTCACTTGCTACAGCCATAAAGTCCCTATCAGCCATGTAAAGTCTCTATCAGCCGTGTAAAGTCCCATCAGTCTCTATTATTTGTGTCTGAGCACATTTTGTATAGGCTATAGTCTCTAGATCCCTTCAGATGAAACCCATAGCCTACGTCATCGTGTTTACTGAGTAATTAAGAAGTAGCACAAACACTGACGCTTGTTTGATTTTACGATCTTTATTTCGTGTTTTCACAAGCTCTGCCCTCAAAAAGGAAAGGAACTAAAGACAGCAAGTAGGCTATAAAGACAAATATTAGTCTATATTGTAGAAACAAACCCAGCAACTCATCCCCCATAGATTGCTATATATAATTTATATTACTGTATGTTCTGCCTAAAAGTGGTTTGGCAAAATGTGGGATGGATTAGGGTAGCCTACACAAAAGGTCATTCGAAACAATAGCCAGCCCAAACAAATATTTGGCCAAAGGTGTCACTTCATTTCTGAACTGTAACCAGTCTTCTTACCTGCAGTGTAGTCTCAGTGTGTCACATAGCCAATCAAATTATAGGGTTTTAAAATAATAATATAAAATAAAAACACCCCCATCCACCAATTTAAACAGAATATTTAAATCATGTTTTGTGATAGGAAGCTGTTACTACATTGACCATGCAGTACCAATAAAGTATTCATTAAAACACATTTAGACATAAGAGGACATTTTCTTTAAAGGAAAAAAATAATTCAACATATAGGGAGACATTAGAACAGAATAGATAACAGCAGAACATGACATTGTAACAGGGCATTAACATTACATCGTATTTGTCATTGAGTCAGACACACTAACACTGCAACTGCAGCTTGACAAACAGCTATGTAAGTCTTGCTGTATCACACGTGTGTAAACTGCATGAATTCAAAATGATCAAAATAGGTGTCAGTACTGCCATAGAAGAGACTAATGAAGCATGTGCATACATGCCCAGACCTGAAAATAAATCTAATCAGTCACACTCAAAACATCATTGTGGACAGCAGCTTCAACAGTTGTATGCACCCCCTGCATGCTTTCTCCAGATGTGCACATTACCCCTACATCAAAAGACATGCAGGGCCTGCCATTGCCCTTGGCCAAAGCACTGGCTATAGAACTTGAGTTGTTCCCCAGGCAGGGTTCATTGTGATTGTCCACTGCTCCTGAAATAGTAAGAAGGGTTATATGCAGAGGACAGATTGCCCTCCTTTGGACAGAATTAATTGTGTACAACTAACAAAAGAGTATGAGTGGCCAAACAGGATGTCTGATTTGCTAGTGATGTCATTGTCAGTGTATAATATAGAACTATAACTCTTTTCTCAGGAAATATTTTGTAAACAACAAATCACCATACTGTAGTCCACATTTTGGCCCTATTTAAGCAAGCGGGGTTTAGTGAAAACTGATTTTGTTAACCCTGAAATAACGGAAACTCTGAATTTTCTCTTTCAGAAAGATAGCTTAGGGAAAGTTACCACGGTAACTGACTCTGTGAACTTAACCTGCTCGCTAGCAGGTTTTCTTTAACAAACCCTGAGTTTCTCTCCTCCCTTCCACTGAGCCTGAAGCCGCTGTCAGACCTTTCTTTCCGAACTAATTCCCATTTACATCCAGAAACGTTTTTGAGACCCTGATTAGATGTACAATAGCTGATTACCATATCATAATCAAATGTTCGCTTTTTTGTCAAATTTTTCTGAACATTATCCACTCTTTTACATTTGTGTATAGGATATTCTACTACTGTATGGGTTAAGATACTAAATATATGGCCTGAAGATGTGGCTTAAGCAGTAGTTCTGTGACTACATGAGTTTCTTGGAGACAGGTTTGAATGCAGCAGGTGCACATTTTTCAATCTGTTCAAATATCTCGTTCCCACTCATTTCTTGTCTCTACCTGTCCAAAAATATAAAAACAGCTACTGAATGTTTATTAACTTGTTCTGAAAAAAGTTGATGTCAGCGATGTCGCCAGGGAAAGGCTATTTTTAACAAGAAGTAGGCTAATAGGCTAGTTATTTTTGGTAATGGTTGGTGAAAATAGTATAGTCTTATAGGCCTACTGTAGTTTGTGTTTTACACTTATTTGACATATCACTGAGTATTCTCTCAGCATATAATAATTACGCCTATATCCTCTCTGTTCCCATCATCCAACACCAATAAAATAAAACACCAAAGCCTAATGGCTTAACTATGCACCCAATACATATTGGAGCGCCAAAGCTTGTAGAGAATACATAATAGCAAACATTTAAAAAGAAGCAATTGTTCAAAATGGAATGGTCTGAAATGGTCCCTTGTCAATAACATAGTTATAGCACAAACAGTAAAATAATTATTGTACCATGATGCATATATGAACTAAGGACAATATTAAAGTGGAAATACAAAAATATACAACTTCAATTATACTCAAATCGCACTAAAGAAAGGGCACTCTGGGGAAGGGGGCAGTCACTACTTTTTAGACTTGCTTTCGAGAGAGAGATATGTTTGCTTGCTCCAATGTATACTTTTCCTAAGTAACTTTCCACACAGCATGGACATTTTATGCTATAAATCATGTTAAGATTGATTATTTTCTTGGCTGTCGCCATATTGCAGCGTAGTGTCTGAGCTCCATTGATAATGGCTTTGTATAGTCATGCACTAAACTAACACATATCAGCTGTTCTGAAACTGAAAACTCTGAGTTCAGGGTTAGTTTCATTGTTCGAGTTGGTTAAACCTGCTTGCTGAAATAGGGCCCCGGTCAGAATGAAGCAAGCAGCTCAGTTCTAAAATATGCTATAGCAGAGTTTAGAACTGAGCTGCTTGTTTCATTACACTTGCTTCAGTATACTTTTTTTCAAACTTCGAACCAACTTCAAAGCAAGTCATCAGGCATCTTAAGCAAATCAAGGCAGATGGTCTATTCCGACGGGCCGACGGCAACAATACCAATATAATTCTCTCCAGAGGAGGGGCAGAACAAGTGAAAGTCAAACTAGAGCTTCTGATCCAGTGAGCATGATGGATAACTTAACATCCTTCTCTGTAAAAGACAATAGCCCTTGTGTACAGTGGTTGTGCACACCTGTGACTTGGCTGAGCTCCTGGCCAGCGCTACCTATCCCACACAACGCTTGAGCTTGCCAGTTTGATCCCTGTGGGGTGAGTAGCCAACACAGGTCATTTGGCTGATTGGCAACCAGTTGCAGCTGTTCAAAGCCAAACAGGGATAGGCTGGCCATTGTTCTGTTGATTGCTTCGTAGAAGCAACGAGGTCCTTCAGTCCATAGCGCCCAGCATTAGATATATACCAAGGTCTTCCCAAAGGCAACAATGCACAATAAGATACAGTTTCAAAAGACAATATCCAAATGTATTTAGTGAAAATAAAGCACTTTTGACATGATGTTGACATGGACGTCTTACTTTAAAATATTTAAATACTGTGAGGCAGCTGTCCGCAAAAGCCACAAACAGCATATAGTGGTGTCTGGCCTGTTTTTGATGTATTAATGAGTGAATTTGTTTGATCGCTTTTTGTTTCAGGTGACCCAAGTACAGTATACAGCTATATATAGCCCACATTGTATTGTATCCTTTCTATTCTATTGTTTTCTCTATGAATTGATCGCAGGTGGTGGCTCAGAAGTGATGAAAAAGACTCCTTGATATCTTTTGTGATTTTTGATGAGTGCATAACATATGCACATCAATAGCAATGTTTGCACACGATTGCAAGATTCCTTTGTCCACAATGAACTGAATGTCATACATCAATTTCACAAATGGTTCTGAAAAAGGAACAGGTGTTTTTCACCTGAAACACTCTGAATAGCAAAATTATGAGTCAAACAGACTCCACTTAGTGGTCTGAAGCTATAAGCCAACCTTTCAGTGCTGAAGGCAAAGGTGTTTGCTGAGATTATCAACAAACATACGCCACAATTTGTAAGGCCTGTATGGAATCAAAAATAACTGCATGTATAAAGAGGAAATACATCAAATATAATTTGCCAAAGTATAAATCTCCAATCTCAGCTTTTTAAATATAAAAAAATGGTTGAGTGCTAATTATCGCTGATTGAGATAATACAATAATTACTCAGCCTGCTCCTGCTAATTAACATATAATTTCCATTTTTAGTTGATTGTCACACCTAAACAACCTGTCTAGACACCTGGTTCTTGTTTACATTTAGATCATTTATGCTTTTACCAAAGTAATTATCAATCAATGCTATCAATACATTATAAACATGTGAGCAGGTCACCAGTTCTCACACATTGTTAGGATAATGAAAGCATGTCATCAAGGCTATACATGTTACATCATGCAGTAATATTTCATGTCAATTCCCAGAAAGAATTGCTAAAAGCCTAAATACTAACAAAGTACTTCATAAGATAATGTTCTGATCTAATAGTAGAAAAGAGAGGGTGCATGTTCTTAAGGAATAGAAGATACAAGGATCATTAGTGGAAGTGCTAGGGGTAGGGAGGTCAGTGGCTATACCAAGGTTGATTCTGAAGAGATGGTGTTTGAGTCTCTTGCGGAAGAGAGATAGAGACTCTGCTGTCTTATCTGCTGCAAGATGTCATTCCATTGTTGCGGCTCCAGGACAGAAGTGTCGAGTTGTGGCAATCCCCGAGAAAAATAACAAAAACTTTTATGTTTAAAAGCTGTTCATCAGTTAGAATGTGTATCAAATGCTAAAATTATTCATTTTGGATTGAACATGCCATGCAATCAATTCACAGATGCTGCAATGAATCAGGATGCATTTCCCGTTAAAAGCTAAATATAATGAATTTTAGCCGAGGGAGGGGGAGAAAAAATGGGTTCCCATCAACACACACACACTGCATGTGAATGTGCCTATACATTTTCTCAATTCTACCAAGAAATATGTTGATCTGTGGCAAACATTAATTCTGTGCCCAATATAGATTTGACATACATTTAACATATGCTTTAGTTGTAGTTGCTAAGTGAAAACCATGTTAAACATTGATACATATAAATTGGCACAGCATAAATAAGCAGAAGGTAGCTACACATTTGATGCATGTAATCCTTACTCAAAGATATTAGTGTTGAACAATATGATGCTACATTTCATTTTTAGACCACCTTCAAAGTGGAGTTTTGAAACCTCTGTAATTTTGCTTTTCATGCAAATCGACAAAGACTGCTTTTTCAGATTACAGATGAAATATAGGACCAAGTTTAAAACCAGTTATCAAGATACCTTCAAGAGTATAACGTGTCCAATACATCAGCACACTGCCTAATTCATTAACACTGAACACAGTATTTAATGCCACTTTTGGGGGCTTTTTTGCTGCAAAAAAGTGTTAAAAGCCTGAAGGCATATCATGACAGAACTATTAAAATAATATGGTTGTTTCCATTTAAAAGTATAATAGTATGTCTCTTGTGTATTGTGCTTAAATACAATTCAGCCACACTGTAACTAAAGTTTAACTGTGCTTGATAAATGTATTAGACTAGAAGATATAAATGTACTATTACATTTGCATATTGAAATGTGAATTCGTTATTTAATCTTTTTGGTTTCCTCAGTTTTCCTCTGTGTGTGTGCATGGTTCCTATTCACAAGGCTGAACACCTGTTTGTTTCTGTGGTGGGACTGAAGCTGGTAATGTGCCAATTGCACTGTTCTAGTCATACAGACTTGTTGTCATTTTTGCAGAATTAATTAATTCACCGTTAATTGTCAGCAATTATCAGCCGCTGCACGCAGAAAGTTT
>JAODTR010048439.1:10676-41681 GCA_025399935.1 Amblyopsis rosae
CTTGTTGTCATTTTTGCAGAATTAATTAATTCACCGTTAATTGTCAGCAATTATCAGCCGCTGCACGCAGAAAGTTTATTGCCGCTGCAAGTTTTAGGCAATAGGCCTATTAGCCTACATATAGGTCTACAATAGGCTACTTTATGCGTTTAAATAACGACTCACCCAAACAATACATTTTGGATTATTTTCGGAACAGGATTAAGTTTAACACCTGGCAGGTAAAATGCCTGACGGGTTAATCAATAGCCTACACATCAGTCAGATCTTGTCTAGACTTGAACTTGCTCTCGCCTGTTCCCTGCCAATGAATGCTTGCTGCCCGGCAGTGGCTGCCTGAATGCGATTCACATGCGTTCATTGTAGGATTCACAAGTTAACAAACAACCTAATGCATCAATGTTGCTCTTTTCGCACACGTGGTTCAGTATAACAAAAAGCAAGCGCGTCTGATCTCCCGCTACGCAGGTGTCGGTCTCTTTTGGTGTTTTCCATTATCTTTTCCCGCTGTTTGTTGAAGACTACAGTAGCCTAGGCGATGTGAATGCTTTTGAGTAATAATGACAAAGTGGGAGGGTTACTCAGTGCGACTAATAAGGACCGCGATCTAGCAAGCGATCCTATACAGACTTTTATTCCCAAGTCTTGGAATCGGACTGACCATAATCATAAATGGATTGTTATTTTCCTTGTCTTTCATTTGTTTTTTCTTCAGATGAAACTTTGTTGGAAACTGTAAGTAGTCTACTTGAACAGAACGTTCAGTCTGCACGCATGTTGTCTACTGTAAACCTATATTTCTAAATATTTAGCGGGCACGTTCTCCTGTATGCGTTGCATGGCAAGTGTCTAACGGGACAAACAGGGTTACCTATCCCATGTTAGCTTTTAGCTGGTCTGATTTATCAAATTCAATATTTATGACAACTCGCTGTAAACACTTACGGGGCTGGTAAGTAACACTAGCCCACACTGCGCAGGACCTTGCAGAATATCAAATGTTATAATAATAACAACGAAGTCATTAACAAATCCACAGCTAAAACGTCCCAGGCTATTTTTAACACTGTAGTAGTCTACACAGTGTGGCCAACCAATTAATGTCTGAAAGAATGGGGAAATATCAAGGACATATCATATGGCACATCATGTAGGCTACTCTAGAACAGGACTCAAGTAGCCTATGGTATATGCTGGACTATGGCGAATCCATGTCAAGATGCCAATTCTATGTGCAGGCTAAACCGAAGAAAACATCTGTTTATGATGTGATATGTAGAACGTTGCATGAAATTACAGTTGGTTAAATTATTATTAGTAGGCTTGAAACTAACTAAAAGTGTGACGACGAAACACCACGTGGGTATGAGTACTCAATTCAGAACTCTGTATACCCTACAAAACAACTTGCCTACCCTTCAGTGCACATTACTGTTTCTGTGTGTTGTGTAGGCTGTAGTCACTGGGAGTGTCAAGTTAGATCGCTGTTCAGCCTTCAAAGGGTGTAGGCAGATAGGTCAGCATACTTACTTTTGCATGGCAGCACATTAATTGGTATGACAAATTAAATTCGGTTAACACATTATTTCAATAAAGGTGATTGATTTAAAATATAGACTACGATTATTTCTTAACACACTTTGCCCATGTCTACATGGACACATGTAAGTGTTAGTCTACATTATCCAAACAGGCTACTTTACATAAACTTCAGAGCTGATGTTCAGTTGCTCACAATTCCCTTCTTTAGAGATGTTCCATAAAGGATGTGAATGTGATGGGAAGCAACTGTAGAATAAACAAAGATTAAGTTTCATATTGTGGTCCCTGAAAATGTTCCATTAACTTTACTGAGTTTGGGGTACGTGCTTTAATAAACTACAGTAATGAAACAATTTTATATTAATATTTTATCATATCAGTAATTTGATTAACCTTAACAACGCAAACATTGAAAACTGTACAGAAACACATCTCTAGATTAACTTTCTGGAAAGTGTAAACTGGACATAAACTCACACAGAACAGTAGTTGATGGAATGTTACATTTGGACTAACTGTCCCATGACATCCACTATCCAATGGCATGATAATAATGCAGAGGTCAGCAGGTGGTCTACTGGTTGAAGACTGACTTGCTGAAAGGTTCCAGATTTGCTTCTGTGTTGATCAAGGACTATCAGGGGATAGTCCTTCGACTATGCTTTGGTTGACCTTGTGGATGAGGTCAGATAAAAAGGATGTACTATAGTATTACACAAATGAGAAGACGGGAAACTATTTTTTGTCCCAATTTATTTCCATGCTTGCTATCTTATTTCACATTGAAACTCACATAACCTCACTTTGACAGCAAAATACATTAGAAAATACATTAGAAATCTATCTGGAGAGATTGAGACTGGTTATAGGATATTTGGCCAATGATGTTCATTAGCATTATGAACATGTAAAAAAACAAAATCCTAAAGATCTACCTTATTCTTTTCCATAAGGTAACTCTTGGCTATCATTATCATATTTAATATCCTGTCCCATTGACCTGTAGTAGCCTATTCTTGGACAGGGTTTTAATGGTAGCCTTTGATGTGTTCTTCTGAAAGTTTTTGGGGGTTTGGGCATCTTTCATGTACGAACCATGCACTGCATTCACAGGTTTTGAGTGAAAATATTCTTTCTGCACACAGGTTTAAAAGGGAACTGCTTTCTAGTGTCAAGAAAGACATGAGTTACTTGTTGAGATGGGTTGCTTTCCTTTGGACTGTAAATTCCATTCCTTGTGCATATGGAATGGCGGTAAATGAGAGAACAGGTATGTTGTTGTCACCAACAGGATTGTGACACATTACGTGTTTTCTTTTGAGTTTGAAAAAGGTTTACTTACTTATTGTTAAGTAAGTACGTAAAAAAATTAACATCTGATGTAGCAGGGATACATATACAGTACATATAGGCCTAATGTACATGCAGTACAATAGCAAGCTACTTACCAGTACAAAACAATGATCGTTATATGAAATATGTGTTCTATAAAGATCATTAATTTAAAGGTGTGCCATACAATATTTTAAATATGAATATAGCAGCAAACAGCTATTTTTATGTAAAGATGTAGTGGAGTAATTGCAGAGAATGACATCACAATCCCTCTGTGCATTGTAATCTGAGCTCTGTTCTTTGTTTACGTAGCTGGCCTGGCAGTTTGAGCATTTTATTGTGTGTGTGTGTGTGTGTGTGTGTGTGTGTGTGTGTGTGTGTGTGTGTGGCCCAGGAGCATTTGTTTTGATCTGAGATGCAGGTGCGCTTAGTGTGACATCTAGTAGCAGAAAGTCATATATTATCACTTTAAAACGCTCTATATCTAGGTTAGTCCAGATTGTTATTAGTCAGACGTTGCCAGTATCTGCATTATCATTTAAAACTCTCACAATAATTAATAGGCAGGCTTTTACCTTTATTTATTTTAATAACTGGTATTAGATATGTTTTAACTCTACTAAAATTGTGAAATTCATGTTATCAAGTTATATCAAGGTATTTATTTTCTCTAGATGACTCCTGTCCCCTATTGCAAGTAGAGGATCGTCGTTTTTCGGATAGTATAGAGCGACCACTAGCAATAACAGGTAAAACCAAATATAAACAACAGTGTGATAGTAGCGTATTGTTTCATACTAGACATTTTAACGTTGAACTTTGTCCACAGGATTTGATCTCACAGAAAAGTTCCTTTTCCGAAAGGGAACCATCACAGATGACAGGTCCTCCTTTCGTTTGGGAAGTAGCCAACTCATTAAGCCTGCAAAGTGAGTATTATGTATGTTTTCTGTATGTGTTTGCTTGTGTATTTACACTACCATTTATCCTACAGTAGGGGCTTCAGTTGCTGTAGTCTTATTCATATATGAGAACATTTGGAGAGCAGTTTAATATGCCTGACAGGTTCCAGTAAATAATTTCTCTGTGGTGGTTCAGAATTGCTGTCATTTTTCACCCTTTTTTTGGGGGACAGTTTAATGCAAAAGGCTGTGCTGTTGTTCATTTTAGTGTCGTGTAATTCAAAATAAATATACGTTCATTGTGGTTCTGTTATTAATCACATGATAGACATTTAAACTATTGCACAAAATTGTTCCCCTCTCAATATAAGTGCTGTCAGAAAACTTCGCATTTCCAGATATTTTTGCTTCTTTACCCCCATATCAACTGATCTTGATCCTGTTTTAAAACCAGAAATGGCTTACATTATCAGGTTGATGTAACCTAGATATTGCACAGAGAGGGGTTATTCAGGACAAAGTGTGAGCTAAGCTGTTAGCAAAGGATACAAAATGGGAACATGATGTTATGAAAATGCCTGAGCTTGTATAATTTAACAAGGTTATTAAATCCACACATAAATGTAAACAATGGCCATTTCCCCGTCAGCAAATATACAACCTCATCTTTGTGAAGTCTATATAATATCTTTATATCGTTAATATTACTGTATGTGAACATGATGCAAGTATGTAAGTATGTTTCATACTTAGTATGTAGGTCCACCATTTGCATACATCCTATCTATAAAAAAATATGTTTTGACCATGGATATTTGCTTGATACTAGCTGTAAAACCCCTTGAGAGGTTAGGATATTTTTAGTGTTTTTACGGAACACAGCCAGAGTATGCTTACTCTGGCTTGTGAAGGAATTTCACAGTAAGGTGCCTAATGATCTGATTTCCTATTCAATCTATCAGCTCATTTCAAATTTCCTGTAAATACCTTGTTTTTGCCTTTGCACCAGACCTGCCCACAGCAAGGTTGTTATCGACAGAGACGATATTTAGTCGTAATATATCCAATTATCTCAGCAGTTTGACAGGTGATATTGTATGTCAGCTGGGGTCCATCAGGGAGGTCAGGAACTTAGGGGGACCCCTCTAGTCCAAACCACAGCAGGCAGACATCTCTCACTTTATTCTGAGGATACGCAGAGATAGGCGCTCAACTTTCTGGATCTGGCCTATGTTCTGCGTGCTCCTGGAAACAATATGGCACACTTCTGAAACACTTGTTCTAGGTGACAAATGGTCCACAGTATGCACTGTAGCCTTGTTTTCACAAACATATAGCCTGTTTTGTTTTCTTTATGTAGTATATTCTCCTGTCCAGAACATTTCCTGAGAAAATGGGTCGCTAGTGCAGAATAATAAAACAAATATGTTTTTATTAACAATAAGCATTCATTACCCGCATTAATAATGTGCTCATATAGGTGGCAACAGGCTTTTTGCAGTGAGGCAAGCTTTTGCTTTTTAGACTGAGTGATACAGATCATTTTGTACCTGACTTATGGAACTGGAACTTTGTTTTGTTAGTTTATCTTGCTCTATTATTGCAGTTTGTACTTTGTGCCTCTTACGGCACCAATGAAGTGGTCATGGTGATGGAATTTCTAACCATTGTCGATGCACCTTGACATATCCACATCTGCCTTTTCATTATGGGATGAGCTCTATCTAGAAAGTATGGGATGGCTTACAATGCATTCTGATGCAGGAGCGCTGGGAGGGTTTTAGATAGGCTCAGGGAACAGTTGTGCTTGTTTATTGGATTTAGTGGTGTTTTACCAATGCATCAGATGATTCCTCTCACAGGCTTGCTGCAAGTGAAACATCTGCTGCTTTGCATCTTTAAGTACTGTCATTGTAAGTCTAGAAGCCCTTGTACAGTACTTGTACATTTATTTAATGACTGAAGTCCCTCGTACATCCACACAGGTGTTGGGTTGTTTTGGCTTATTGTATCGTAACTGTCAAAGTGGTGCAGAGCTATGTTGCAAACAAGGTCAGCAAACTTTATCTACTCAAAAGAACCAACCATAAAGAAGATGTCCTGCCAGAGCAGTTTGCTATAAAACTGACACAGCAGAGTCAAGGACCTGTCAATCAAGCGTAGTATGTACACACTCAGAGGACTAATCAGTCAGATGGACTCTATACCTTGGTGTATTTACAGGGTTTAAACCGTGGTTTACAGCCACAGGACCATGTCTGTTTAGAAACATTTAGTGTATGAAGAGCAGGTTATGTTGCCGAAGGTCTTATGATTTGTTTCTTACTCTTCTTCGCTCCAATTTCATTTCACAGAGAGTACTAGTCTGAAAACTCAAATAAAAAAACTAAGTTAAAAATTATGAAATTAAATGAAAAATTTTTTTTTAGCATCAGTTGTGGGCAATTAAAATGTTTAGCAAAGTATTAATCAGTGTTAGTAACATAACATACCTAATTACTTTTAATATCCAGTAATAAGTAAAATAATATTATTACGTTTTGAAGGAGTAATATGTAAAGAGTAACGTATTACAATTCCCGAGTAACTTGCCCAACACTGGTAATAATCTAAAAAACATAAAAATAACATTAAATACAATTGATGGAGTATAATCATTGTCCTGCTTTGTTCCCAGAACAGCTGCAAGAAATGTATTAACTTTGTATGAGAAAATTTAAACAGTTACTCTCTGTCATCTGAAACATGTAGAATATTGGTCATGCAATTTTATACTGAAAATAGAAACAGAAGAACATTGACACCAGAATTGCTTGTATAGAAATGTACAGTAGCATTTTCGAAGTCCTAGTTTTATTATCAGGGACTTAAAAACAGGGTGACATGTCTAGTATTGTACTGTATTGTGTACAGTACAAGGGTACTGTATTGTGATCACCAGATTCATCACAATACAGTTTCGTACTGTAATATTCGTGACTGTGAGGCCTGTTAGTTTTTACTGAGGTAAAAATACAGAATTGTAGACCTGGACATTGGCTAAGCCATTTATTGTTACTTGATTTTAATCAGATACTGTTGTACTATTTGTTATATTCACAAATGCAGAAATAAAGAGATGCTGTATTTGAATTTTCATTAAATGTATTATGAGTAAGACAGGAAATGTGGCTGTGCATGGTGTGACAAAGTAAGAAAAACACCCATGTATAACTCCAAATGTGGGGAATGAAAACAGGAGTCCGTGTAGCAATAACACAGGTTTGTGGCACAGCTGGAAGTCAACACAGGTCAAGAACTTTAACCTCCTGGGCCCCAGAGATCAAGTGGGTTACACTGTAGAAAAGCTTTGTTTTGAAATCAGAGTAGACTTAGATTTAGGAATGCGCTGAATGTTCTGCTCTGAACTGCAGTGCCTGACAGATCACCATATGCACTGTATTGTGCAACATCTCTTAAATGTACTGGATATCCTGGTAAATGTACAGTTTGAATTAAGTGCTTTGCACCAGCTTTGAAGAGATCACATTTTATGTTTTTCTTTATTTTCTTCTGCATTTTATAACGATTGTGTCAGACATTGTATGCGTAGAGGACTTAGAAATGTTCCATATTTATTTTATGAAAAGCCATACCTTCCCCATTGAATTGCAGCTGAAATTATTTAGCCCTGGGGCAACATATAGCCTTTGCAGACCTTGGTCTCTCATAAAAACATTTGATTTTTGTGAGGTTTAAATTGGCATATTTATCATTTTAGTCATGTAGCGCTTCCACTGGTTTCAAAGAATTCCAGGGGACACACAATGCAAAAGGTTTTCAAGCGCTGAAAGAATAGGAGATGATCTATTGGGGGTAAAACTAATTTCCAACCTGTCTGAGGGATCTCTCTTTCTTTCCCTGCATCCCCTGGGCTGTGCTCTGCCTTTTTACTGACCTTACCATTACATTATTGTGATTTGGGCTGATCTTGATTTATTATGTCTATACATTTTCACTTTTAGCTGTTTCGGTGTAAAATGCATTATAGCATGGATTTGGTTTTCCAGCCAATTAGGCACATTTAAAGGGTAAAAGGGTGTAAACGCTATTAAATACATAGAGGGTAATTGATGTTTCATAAATAAACAACACAAAATAAAGTGCTTAAATTAAGTTCACTAGCTACTGCATGTCCTATAGACAATATTATTCCATATCCTGCATTAGCCTAAGTGTGTTTCTATTGTGAGGTCGGGCATGTGATTTGCTGATTTGCTTTGTGGTCATGATTAGATTTATTTGAATGACACGGAAGCTGTATCCAATTAATCAAGTGAAATGGATTCACATTTGCTAGGTTTATTCATACACTATAAATGTCATTGTATAGCAAATGCATACTGTCATAGTTGATTGGTTCGCCAAAGTAGCCTTCGTCCGGCCAACGAAAGATTTCTGTGCTATCTTGCATTCATATTCATAATGCTTTGCTCACATGATATATTCTGCTATCTTATACCAACCATGTGTGTATATATTTGATGTTTTGCTAACGGTGTGCTTTGACGTCTCTAGATTGATATTTCCAAATGGCATATCAAGTGAATACTCCCTTGTTACCATCTTCCGCCTACGAAGAACCACAAAAAAAGACAGTTGGTTCCTTTGGCAGATATTTGACCAGTCAGGAGACACCCAGGTGGGCTATTATGTCACACCCTAGTTCAAGATTGCATAGGCATTCGAACACAACTCGGTGTGTCGGCGATGAAAGGTGCTTCATCCAGTTTCTTCTCTCCCGCAGGTGTCGGTTGTTGTCGATGGCGCCAAGAGAGTGGTTGAGTTCTCCGCCATGGGCCTCTTGCAGAACAGCCTCCACTACACATTTAAGAGCCGTGACCTGCATGCCCTGTTCGACCGCCAGTGGCACAAGCTGGGCATTTCAGTACAGAGCACTATCGTCTCCATCTACGTGGACTGTAAGCTAATAGAACGGAGACTGACGGAGGAAAAGGCTGACATTGACCCCAGCGGACGCACGCTCATCACAACGAGACTAGAGGACGGACGTCCCGTCGATGTACGTACTGCATGGCAGAAGCTGTCTCTGCTGAGACAGTGTCAGTCTGACTTGCGACCTTTCTCTGCAGTCATTAAGCAGGAACACGTTTGCCACTATTCTTTTCTGCTTGTAAAATATGTTTTGGCAACACAACAAAATATAGACATGCTATTTCTCACATTGTGTTAGTAATCACAAGCTGTGGGGACTCTGGATTTCTCAAGTGCATTGCATTAACCTCAAGGTTAGAAAAACCTTGTACAAAAACAATGACAAATTAAGTGTCTGAAAGCAGGGAACATCAGGCCTTTATGTCACATACTGTAGCATAGTGGAAACAGATTAGAATCCACCATTTCAGGCAGGAATGCTACTTTAATCGCAACTTTTTTCTACAGATTGAACTTCAACAAATTATACTCTACTGTGATCCATATATAGCTGAAATGGAAAATTGCTGTGAGCTGCTGGATTCTAAGGTAAAACTTTCTTAAAATGTAAGTCTCTTTTTATGCAAACCCCACAATTCAAAGTCATTTATCATACAGTAGAGCCAATGCCAGTAGGTGTCAATCAAACCTTTAGCAGTGGACAACCTTCAAAGACAAAGAACAACAAACGTTGGTGTACTACACAAGCAACAAAAGCACGACTTAACGTACTCCTACAATCAATCAGACAACAACGATTTTTTGAACACCGTTGATGTCGGTGTGACGGACATCGTCCGTCCCCCTCGGGGAATCGAACCCCATGTAGAGAGCGGACGCTCCTACAAGGCAGGCCAAAACCCCATGGGTTCTGGCCTGCGTCGCCAGAGCATCCTATGAGGTGTCAGAGAGTGAGGTTTAACTTACTGCACAGCTACCTGCTGGCCACCGTTACATCGGCACCAAGTGAACTACATGCATGGATGATGGTTGGCTGGTGGTTCTCTGTTCTAGTCTCGAGTGGTTGGTAGTTGAGTTCTGATGAGCGGGATATGTACATTTGCCAGATGAAAAGGGATTACTATAGCTTGTCAATGTCCTTCTTTTAGATTGGAATCATTTACAGGGTAGGTAACCTTCAAGCTCTGGTATGAATGTATCCCCATGCTGGATAAATGTTGGATTTCTCGCAGGAAGTTAACCTTGATTAGAAGTCATCCACTGGAATTGTGTTTTGATTGCCCTATAATTACATGTCTCATTTACCACATATCACAAATACGCGACATATTATATCCTGGACATTTGTAGCACTGATTCCCAGCACAGTTACCCACCCTCTTTTTAACTAATGCAAGGAAGGAAGGGATGATAAAGTATCTGTATCGATCTAGTGCCAGGCCAAGAAGACATCTGAAGGGACCTCCCCTCCCCCATTTACGGGCCAGCAACCCCCAGATACTGTCTAAGTCGCCCCCACAGTCAATGGACAGATGTCAGTGTTCCGCTGTAGAGATACAATCAATCCATTCCAATCCTAATGGAGTAAGTGCACCGTGTGTGTTGTTATGGGACCACAACCAACATTGTTCACCTTGTTAGTACCTCCAAGGTAGAGGCACTAACAATATACTGTATATGCGGATGGTTGAAGGGAGGTTCATATGAACATCTACTTTGTTGTTACTTCAGACTATCCCAAGGAACATTAATCCTATAATAAAATATAAAGAATGTGGCCTATAAACATAGATTTCTATTTGTGGATTGAGCCCTTCTACCCTTGTATTGTAAATCAGTAGAACAGATGGCACTGCGTCAAGGTTAGGCCCATTACCCGTACCACACCCTTTGTCTATGTTATACTTATACGTATTTATTTATTTATAATTATGTATTTTATGTATTTAGTATAATAATAATAATAATAATAATTATTATTATTATTATTATTATTTCATGTTAAAAATGTATTTTTATAGAGAAAAGTATATTTAGCTATTGATTAGATTTAGATGGTTTGGTCAAATATTGACTAAATCAGGAATAAAGAAAACTAGTTATAAAGCTAGTTATAAATTGCAACTAGTATCTTATATTGCTTCTACTTGTTATTTGAAAATCCTCAAAATTGCTTGTTTAAGTCTACCATAATACCACTTTTCTGCTTTTAGTGCACGTTAATGGGATCATATACAGTGTTTTGTTAGTATTTGTTGGATTTTGAAATACAGAGAAATGCATATTGTTTCATACTGTCTGTTTCTATTAATATTAATATTCCATGTGGTTATAGGGCGATGGTGCACATCCAGTTTCTGTTGAATTGCCAATACAGAAGGGGGATAAAGAAGACAAGGTATGCACAATAGTCACTCACGCTTGATGTATGAACAGTACTGTAGTCATTTGGCCTTGTATTACCTAAAAAGAGACACCCTGTCCGTAAAAAGAGTTGGATTTGATTCCAAAACTGAAAAGATCTGAAATGCCATACTGAGAAGTTACAAAATCACAACCATAGATTTCTGTTTGTAAAACTTCTACGAAAACAAAAGGTATGGATCCACATTCAAGCTGGCGCCAATTCCCTAAGGTTGTTAGACAAAATGATGTCAGTAGTTGTACCTGTTTTATTTGCACTACTTGCTGTTATATCAATAAGAAACTCTTTTTGCCTGAGTCTAGTGTTTCTCTGGCCAAAACAACATGAGAATGTTAGTGGGAAACTGCTACCTAAATGCCAGGTACAGGGTTGCATATAGGTCAATTTGGCATTTGTCAGAGGAAAAAACAATGGTTAACACACACAGTAACATACACTTTTATTTTCCTCTTAAGTGAATTTACTGCAATTCCCAAGAAGAAGTGTGAATTTTGGTGATAACACATTGGTGCCAGCGCAGAAAAATAGGTGTTTCAAGACTAGAAAGCTGCTGTTCATTAGAGGAGGAAAATGAAAAAGATTGTATGCACATCATGACGGCAACATAATACATCAAACTGCCCCAAAATAGGCATCCTTTTTTGCATATCTTTCGTAACTGCACCTTTTTGTTTTGTAGTACAAATCCTCTTGAGCAGGTAAGTATGGATGAACGTAATTCTGCCCAGCTGAATATACACAGCCGACCACAGCTTCATGTTCAATAGGAAGCCCCATTGGGGGAAAACATGTATGGCTGTGAATGGTGTTCATTGGGGCGAACAGGTGGTGTGATGCCGGTTGGGACCATATGGCTTTTGGGGTCAATGGCCTAATTACCATGATGTGTTCTTGGGATTAAGACATTTTTCTAGGCTACTGTTAGAGTGTGGTTTTTGGAAAATCACTTTGGAATTCCTTAAAGGCACAACGGCTACGCAAGCATTCAATCACCGCACATGTAGGACCAAGCACTGGGATTGGGAATTGGGCTATTTCTGTTACTGTCCACATAATAATGTGTGTTCTCAGTGTTATAGTTGCTTGATTCTGTGTTCCACCAGGGCTCTAAATGTCCTATTTCACACATTCAGACAGAGCTTGTGTTGCAGCTTTTCATTAATCAAATAAACGGTGCAAAGCTGTCTACTTCATTTACTGTAGCTTCTGAAGCCTTGAGCTTTTCTTTTCATGAAAAGGTTAACCATGCCTCGTGGCTTCTCTTTTTTTATAATAGTAAGGTTACTTCTCCAGTTCTTAAAAAAATCTTCATCAACAATTGTACTAAGTGATTATAAAATGTAGTTATAATACATTTATGGCTGCAAAGTGGCTCAACTACGACAAAATGTAAACCCACAACATCCCTCAACAATGAATTAGATAGCAGCCTGTGATTATTCTTGCATGCAGACGCAGTGCCATTAATTTATAGAGTACTATCTAACATTTGTAAATATATATGTGTTCATGTTTTATGGTACCTCTCTACAACAATAAAATAAGGGCAGCAATTATGTCCCTTCCTATTAGTGTATTTAGCACCACTGTAGCCTACATCAATATGGAACACTTTTCATTATGTAGATATACTGGCTCATTGCACTTATTGCTACAACATTTAATCTCTAAAATTGTGGAATGTTTACACAATACATTAATATGTTTTAAGTAGTTTTAAATAGTCACAAAATTATTTTGGACAATTAAAAGAAAATCTTCACCTATTCTTCTGGGTTTCAGCTAACAGCTCTTACAAAGTTGTTGCCAGTGACGGCTCTTATTCAGGAAATTAGGGAGGGAAATTGTTCTGGTGACCCATTCAATAGCCTAGGTAAATTGAAGGTATCTATATCATTCTAGGGAAAGCTCGTAGATAAAAACAAAATAACCTCTTGCTTCCGTCAGAAGCTCTGACCACCACACACTGAAAACACATCGCAAAGGCTAGGACATGTTGTGTGGTGTGATTGGCACCACTTTGTTAGTGTTAGTGCCATAGAGAATGCATTGAGGAGCCTGCATTTAAAAAAAAAAGATTGCGATTGAGAGTCAGGACGATTTTCAGCCATATTGAAATTGCCCTAAAAAGGGGCTGGAGCATTGCTATACGTACTCCACGGAACATTGGACGCTGATTGGATTAAGATATTTAGAGGCAGGACAGGCAGCTACCATAGCGTACAGTTAAAGTTTGAAATTCCCTCCTCTCTCTTTCTCCTTTTGGCAGTGCGTCACCCAGTCGCCCTAATGAACAAACCGTCCCTGGTTGTTACTAAATACTGTAGGCACCTTATGTCCTGTTTACACAAAAAGCTGGTCTTTATCTTTAAAACTAGTATTTATCTTACAACCAGCATATGGACGACTTTGTTTCTGAACATTTAAGCAGACATTTTAGACAGGAGAATAATTATGATAACTATGATGAAGTTTAGGAGATAATTAAAAGTATGTTTTCCAGATAAAGAAGGTGTCCAAGCATGAATCAAAGACCCTGAACTCAATGTCAGCCTACAACAGAAATGTGGAAGCAGTAAAAATGTAGCATTTTTAAATGGCAGATAAATCCTTAATCCAACAGAAATGTTATGGACCTCAAGCACCGAATTCATGCAAGAAAGCACACAGAGTTAGAGCAGTTCTGCAACAATGACGTAACACTGTTTCTTCATATAAATATGTACTGTAGCATGAGGGACCAATCAACTGCCTCTAAAAAACATTTGCTTCTGACATTCTAACACCTTTGCTACAGCAACTCTCTTCTGTGACAGCTAGGCTAAATTCCCAAGAGGACTATTAATGTTAAATCTTATATAATTGATCTGCAATAAAGGTATACATTTGGAAGTTTACAGAATTGTTAGGTTTGTTAGGTAATACTATTTTTTCAATGTATAATAAAACCCACCTTTTAATCGAATATCATTTAACTGGGAGAAAATATATTTGGAGTGAAAAAATAAAATGATGTACATCAATGGAAGATGAGAATCACATTACACTAATGGGATCCAAATGTGCCGTAATCGGTCCCTATAACGATTCCTAATGGATCTGGCAGTGACAAGCTCAAACAACAGTGTTTGTGTGCGCGTGCGTGCGTGCATACGTGCTTATGTGCTTATGTGCATACGTGCGTTTGTGTGTGTGTGTGTGTGTGTGTGTGTGTGTGTGCGCGCGTGTGTGTGCGCGTGTGTGTGTTTGGGGAGGGAATATGAGGTGTTGATTAATGACTAGCTTGTAATTAATATGACCATAGGCTGTACTTAACATGAACATAGGCTGTACTGTAATTAATATGACCATAGGCCGTACTTAATATAAACATAGGCTGTAATTAATATGACCATAGGCCGTACTTAATGTGAACCTAGGCCGATGTAAAATTCCATCAGACAATAATTGCATCACATAAAGGGGTCACTACAATACTAAGTCTGCCTTAATCCAGGGAGCAGAAGGTGGGGGAGATATGGGTTATACATTCCCCATTTTTTAGGGAATTTAATTGTCCCCCCACTTTTGAGAAAAATAATACAAATATATAAATACTTACAATGTAGCGTAACCCAAGTTACAATTTGTTTATTTGCCTATGTTGACTACCATCATGATGTTACCAGCATTGGCAAGTCTACTGTAGTCGGCTATTCAATGCCCCACCCCTCTTGGTTACTGTTGTATGTCCGCCATGTAACGTTAGCTATTTGCACTTGGCATGTATAGCTAATGGTGTTTATGGTGTAACAGTGAGAGATATTCCAAAGGATATAGTACCACATTTCTCAAATAATTGTTCTGCAATATCAGAGTGAAGTAGACAGACAGAAATATAGCTATTCATAGTATACGCATGACGTCAGCATGGTCGGTCACGGCCATTTTACTGACTTTGAAGTCAGTATTGTGCATTGAACCACTGATCAATGACCTCTGTTACATCGTTGTCAGCCGACAACCTCATCACTTCTGTTTTATCAACTGTTTTCACTAGCTAGTTAATGTTAGATTAGACTTAAGTCACCCGAACAATGTAATAGTAGGCTACACACACACTAATGGGGCCAAACACAGATCGCTAAATTAACAAACCACAACCAGCCAATTAGTAAATTATCTAATCTTGACAATGTCTAAGATCGGAATATTTTGAAGTAGTCTACCGTTATTGTTTGTAACGCTATGCTACTGTATATTGCATACAAGTCGCATTATGTTCACCAATTGAATTCATCTATGCAGGCACGTTGACCAGTGTTGATACAGTAGGCTAGTCCCTGACCATGTGTAACATGTGGCAAGCCAGTTGTGCTGAAGCCATAAATTATGTAAATCTCCAATACTTCAAGGATGCTATGGCCACATACACTATGTCTATTGTGTTCTGGTGTTCCTTGTAGTGCATAGTTGTACAGGATTAAAAGTTGAGACCTTTTGTTCACAGTTTCGTCCCCCCCACCTAATTAATATATCCTGCGCCATTGGCCTTAATGCTTCTGAAATGGTGATAATAATCCACTGCTAGGCTTTGTACAGAATCCTAAGGGCACCCCCGAGAAACCATCGGTAAACATGTACTCCCAAGCCGAACAATGTTCTCGATATACCGACCCAAATGGCCCCAAGTAATGATTATAATTGGATAGGCTGCTCTTTCATTGTTGTTACAGTATAACAACATGACTTGACTTATGACTTGACAGTTATTTTCCTGTGCTTTATTGAGCCAGAGTATATTCTATTATGTTTTTTATTAACACAGAAGACTATGTCATGGGGTGTGCTCCAAGCCAGTGTCTCATGCCAGTAACACCTGAAATCAAATTTTAGGTCGTCAACAAATCAATACTTGGCACGTGTTGGTGACTTAACTGAAAAACTGAATTCATATCAAATCCCATTATAGTGCTGAACATTGAATCAATAAAATAAAGGGGAAAGCATGACGCGGGCTATTGACAGTCAAGGCTAAATCTCAAGGCGTCACTGTTTACAGTACTGTTTATGATGTGTTTAGCTCGCTCTGGTTCTACATAGAAGAGTGTTGCAACAAACTAACACGTTAAATACAGTAACATGTTTATATATGAACAAAGCCTTACAGTGTAAAATTAAGGAGCAGGTAGGGGTTAGGCTAGGCTCAAGGATGCTTGCTAGTTGGCCTTACATTAGGTTAGCCACCCTAACCACTAGGTTATACTGTCTGTACAGTGTATTTTATTGTAGCTTCAACAGCCTTTAAAAAAAGCATTTGCATGTTTTACATAAGGCTTAAAAGGCGATTGTGGGGGTGGTGGCGTTATTTCAATTATTACCTCCCAACTCCACATTTATAATTGGAGGAAAAATTATAGGCATCTATACAACTGGAGCAATGGAGCATTAGTACACATGCACAGTATTAGAAGAATCGCAGGCCAATCTTTGTGACCTCCGCCTAAAGCTTTCTAGGAAGGTGTGCAGGGATTACTATGACTGTATTACTTCAACAGAAAGTACTACCCAGCAATATAGTGAGACTTTGATGAAAAATTCTAATTCACGGCAAAAGGATTAAACTCCTATGATTAATCCAGAGTCCCCAAGGAAATTAAACAGATAAGTAGTGGGTTATAAGAATGCAGCTTACTTGAAGGGAAATCCATTTTCTATGGCCTTGCACATAAACCCTAGTATTACTAGATCTTCAGCTTCACCATGTACTGTACATGTGAGAGAGAGACAGAGGAAAAAAGTGCGTAATGATGAAATTATGAGGTCTCTCCTTTACTAAAATACCCTTCATTTGTTTTGTACCTATTACAGATGTCTTATGCTTTGTGTTTTCAATTTGTTGCGTCTAATACAATGTGCGCCTACTGTTCCCAAAAATGAGGAATTCTGGGAATTCTGTAGTTTTCTAGCTCTCACAAGAGTTTGGATTTGCTATCAAAACTTTTCAATTGTCACTTTTCCATTGAGTGTTGGTGAAATGCGATTACCTTCTTGCGAAAAAAGCCTTTGCATAGGAAAATGTAGCAATGAGCAAATGTCAGCTCTGAGAGAAATGTGCATCTTCATATGTACAATAGCGCTTTGCATGAAGCATTATCTTTTTCCCTGTGAATTCATGGCGCTTGCACATGAAGAAGCAGATCGATGCAATCTAATTAGAGGATACATGGTTGCCAGTTCATCTTATCTCATGCTCATTACAGTCATTTGGGAGGTGGGGTGGATTGTTCCCTTCTTTGGAGAGGAATGTATTTTATATAGATGAAATGCTGACAACTTTATCAATGAAAGAGTGCACGTATTGTCTAGACTAATGTGCTCACCATAGTTAATGGTTGCAGCAAGGTGAAGTCTGTTCTATAGCTGGCTTCTTGCTTGCACATAAAAGCCAGATTAAGATTCATAGGCGAGCCGTGTGCTGAAAAGTAAGGAAGGTGTTATTCTGAATAGGAATCCTGTTTAATTAGTCTATTACCTTTTGCTATTTTTCTAGCAGCCAATGCCGTCTGTGTTCTCTGAAAAGCTTGTTTCACACTTTTTGCCCGCTTCTTTTCTTTTACTTTTTACATTCATCGCACAGCGTAGCTTTCCTGTCGGGCTGTCGCGTCAGAAAAGTGTCTGTCCCGGAACAGCTGTAGAAGCAAGATGGCTGCAAAAATGACAAGCCCTCCATGGGGGGCACAGATGTGTCAGTGGGAGACCTGTACAAAGTGTTGCGTGTGTGTGGTTTCCTTTCGCAGGGGGACGGTGGCCAGGACGGACCTCTGGGGAACCCAGGACAGAAGGTAGGGGGAGCTCACTGTTGAAACCATATCTGCCCTCCAGCATCCCTTTGAAGACGGGGGAAAATGGCCTATCGGGTAGCCACATGTGTCTGCCACTCTGACCACTTGAAAACATCATCACCGAATTCCCCAGTGCTGGTGCTCTGCTCATGTAGCAGATGGAATCCAACATGAGTGACAGAGTACATGAGCCTTTCACATTGGCTAACGGATGCATTTTAACGATGCACTCTGCCAAACCCAAAATCTGTCCCCGCTCTCGTTTTATATCTGTCCACCATATAAGCAAAATAACTGTCAACAAAAGAGCATGTGGCTAGGGGAGAGCCAAGCAACAATCCAAACAACAACAATGTTCTCATGATGCCAGTTGTCAGCCACAACGGAAACTCCAATGTGTACCTTTAAACAATTCTCATTTGATACCAATATTCTGTTCACAACATCACAATCTGTTTACATTCTCAACCAGACCAAAAACATTAATTCACTCCCACACAGCTGGCCAAATGGAGATCGTTTGCAATTTACGCCTCGCCAATAAAACACTGTCCTCCTCCTCGCATGGAGGAGGACGGGGATATGTTAATCTCGAATATATATCTGCATAAGATGATAAGCTGCCTTTTTAGGGGACCCGTAAATATTGAGCTATACAATATGAAATAACATTTATTGACACCGTCCCACCATGGTGAAGATGCTTGGTTATACGCTGCACTTGAAAAGTATGCATCGGGAGCAACAGCCTTAGCACTGAGATTGATGCTAGTACTACTATGCCCCATCTAGCCAACGCTGTATTTTACATCTAAACTCAATTCTACTTGTCAGTAATCCATTTGCTTTCCCTGACGTGCCTCTGGGCACCTGTTTTTTGTACAAACTAGTGTGTGTGTGTGTGTGTGTGCATGTGAGTGAGGCAGAGAGAGAGAGAAGGTTTTAGGGTAAGGAATAAAAGGGGGTATTTATCACATGAAAAGATTACACAAGTCATTTTATGTTTCTGGCAGGGGGGTATAAGGTATTTCTTGTTTAGATTGTGTGCCAAAGATTTAAAGGCGGCGTGGTTAATGTTATGCAGAAAGTGCTCCTACTGTATATTTTATCTCATATTGGGGTTCTCGTCGTCTGTCTAAATGTAATATTTAGACTCTTTTCCAGCCATGTAGCAAGAGCCGGCTGTCAATAGCATGCGACTAATGAAATGGTTGCCCTTGCACCTTATAACATGGCAGGTTGTTTGAGCTTTATTGGCCTGCTGAGATCATGAAACTGTATAGGTTGGTTTACCGCTGCGCTCAAACTGAGCCAACTAGTTCCAAGGCACCTCACACATTGCTGGCAGCGTGTGTGGAATAGGGAAAGGCAGGCAGGCTGTGAGGAGCCAATAAGGTATTTGTGGAAATAAGCCCCTAAGATGCTACAAATGTGAAAATAAGACCTATCAGTTAACCCCCCCTGTCTGGCTGCATATTGCCCTCTTATATTGTTTTAGTCTGGGAGGTCTGGGACAAATAAGTTGCATAATATTTTCATACTTGAATTAATTTATATAGTGGATCTCTATGAGTGGGAATAAAAAAAGTGCTGAGAATTGAAGTTTTTAAAAACATCCTAATAACTTTCAATCTGACCATTGCAGGGAGAGCTTGGATCAGAAGGGCAAAAGGGAATCGATGGAGAAAGGGTATGCACCACTATCTACAGTTGACAAATACGCCATACATAGCACATCAGTCCGATCTGGTTTCGTGAGGGAATCGATTCTTATGTGCTATTCACTGTCTGTTTCATCTATGAGATGTCCTAGGATAAGAGCAAGGCCGATGTGGTGGCTGTCATATCTAAAGTGGATCTAAGAGCACTATAGCCTGCAGTGTCGCAGCAAATCTAATTGATAGGTGACTAAGGTGCAGCATGCTGATGAATTGGGTTATTAAGACATGGTATTGCGGTACCGGTAGGCCTATCTTAAAATGCATACACAGCCATGAAATGTAATAAAGGACGCTGTCGGTGAACAATACACCAAAGAACGTTTGATGCTGCAGTGCGTTTGTTCACTTATAATGGTATGGTAGCTGAGCAGATGGTCAGTTTAAAGTGGCTTAATAAAAGAGCTGCTTTTCATTACCATTTCCTCTCCGAATAGACAAGTATCTGCCAGGGAAATCTGCCTCCCTGGCGTAGGACGTGGGGCTGCGCTATATCCTAATGGTTGCTCTGAGTGTTCACGGAGAAGAGACACAAAAAGGAAAGCAGGTCTTACCGGGAATATGCTGAGCCAAACATTTCTGTGAATTATAGAGCGTTAGGATGTAGTGCATGATTCATGTTGCTAGGATACCACGTGTGTGCATGGTAACTTAGAGACGCGTGAGTGAGTATCATGTAAGCCTTGGCGTAGCCATCCTTCCTGCGGCTTGTTGAACTTTGAAGACTTGTACAAAGTAGCACACTGAATTAGACCTCCTTTGAAACTGAAAGTAATAAAGATTTTCTATAAGTTTTTCAAGTTGTGTTGTCTGAAGGGTACGGTGGTGTTTTAGGGCCATTGGAAGGTTTACAAAAAAAATTGCCCTGGGGTATGGCCGTAAAACGTTTTCATACATTTATGAGAAAATTTGATAATTCTGAGATGATAAAGTCATACATTTGTGAGTTTTTCTGCCTCCCTATCATAAGCATCTGTACATTTATGTAAATTGGGCTTTTTAGGAAAATTACAACATACTGATTTGAATTATAGGTGATAGGTAGCTTTTGTGTATCAAGAACTACAATGCATTTGCACAGATGCAAGGATATCGCTTGGTACATCTACAGGCAATTCAAATAAAATGTTTGTCTTTAGTCCTATTTTTAGTAATTCAACTGGTTCAGGCACATCACAGTGCCCATTGGCAAGAGCTTTTAAAATATTATATAAGGGGTTACCTATACCGGATGTATTTTATCTGCACAGAGGTAAGGGCATCACATTACTCTTTACAGGTCAGTTGGTATTCAAGAATGGATTGGCTGCATTATGTCATGCAGTTCTATGCTGAGAACAACAGGGTGTTATACTTTTCACTGTCCATATTCAGTATTGGCCGATACTTAAAACTAAGTACTTTGTAAAACTGGTATTGGTGCATTTCTAATTGGTGATACAGCAAGACACAATAGACCATAACAGATCACATTAATTGATCTTCAAGGTGTGAAGTGGATCTTCAGATAGTGCATCGTTTTAAGCACCCGCAATGTCTCAAAGTCCAGATGCAGATAATATGTTGATTTTGGTCTAAAACCATGACTGTTTCAAATATGGCTAAATCCAGACAATTTCAAACTTCTGTTGGTGTAACTCTGTTATTTCAATGGCTCTGGCTAAATTCAATTGAAAAGTAGGCTATAATTGGATAAGGTCATACGGTCATAGGCTTACGTGGTGTGGTGTGATGTTGGTTCAACCTTGCAAAAGTGAAGCAATGTGGTTTCTTGAACAAACAGTTTTCAAAGGATATTCTCAAAATGTTTTAGTTGTATAATCTGATCTGACTTTCTTTTATATTCTTTTGTTTTCATTATTTTATTTTTTTTCGTAAATGTACGACACGGACGTATAAGGTGTCCAGGAATTATCTAAAATGGCTAGCCTTTTTCAAATGTGTAATTTATCCCAAAAAGAAAACATCTGGTATAAAAGCATAGACATATTTTCTGGATTGTACCCAGTGGTCACTGACCTACTGCCATTCACACTGCAGTATATAGCCAATCAAGTTAGGGCATGTGAAACACCAACTGAAAAACAATGTTCAAAGGGATGACAATCAGTCAAATTGCCATTTGGAAAATGGCAATTTGATACTGTGCAACAAGCCAATACATGGAATGAATAGAAGTCAATCATGTTATATTTCTTTAGCCTTCATTCAGATCATAATATATGAACTATTTCATTTTTCCTGCTACCACCAACAGTGGCATGATTACCATTGTCCTTTACTTTTATACTCATTGCGTGTATTATTCTCCAAAACCTCTATTTCGGGAAATGTGCAAGAGCATCTAATAACTGACACAATCACTCTTCCTAGAAATTAGTGCAGACTGTAGGTCGATCAATGATGGACGGTCATAAATCAGGCAGCAGGCGCTGCTGTACTCCGGTAATGGCATCTTGACCCAAACCGTCTGTTACATTTAGGTGTAGAACACCGGAATGAAAGCTGGGAAGACACATGGTGTCCTGTGGTGGAGTGCAGGATTACTCATGTATTGGTATTGGACCAACCCGTATATGGTACTGGTCATGGGCATCTCCCTTATGCTCAGTACTTACGGCCATTAGAGCGTCAATGCTGATCGAACGCAGCAGAGGAGCATCTGCTCAATCAATTAAGTCATGTATAGTTGATGAGATTTGTTTTAAATATTTTTTTTTCTTCATTGCAGCAATATTAACCATTATTTGATCAATAATTCATCAGTGGTCATTTTAGACATGTAATGGGTGGAGGTCAGAGACAGTAAGAAGGTATATAAAGCCCTGTTCACACATTTTTCTTGTATATCGACCCTGGTTCCTGTTCACACATTATCTCATGCAGGAACGGTCCCTGTAAAATACAGGGATATACAGCATGTGTGAAAAGGTCTTAAGAATGTAAGATTTATTGGCTACCAGTGGCTTACTGGGCTGGATTTGGCACGCTCCACTGTGATGGCGTATTCTCATGCTGCTGCTAGTGTTTTACAAGGCTTTTGCATTGTGATCTGGTGTTTCAGGAAGCAATTGGCTCTGCTTCATTTGAATGTCATTGGTATATCTTTTTATAGTGAATGATATAGATGTTTATATGCACTATATTACTGTGTATGAAGTAAACGTGGGTATGTCCTGTATGTGTGTGGAGTGTAGATTGAAGATTGTTTGCATGCTGATATCGTTTCTTATACTGAATGTTCAGAAGGCTTTTTATTCTTGGCGTCAGGCTTCCATGTGTTTGCTCATAGTCTGTTTTTAAAGCTAGTATGTTATTTGAGGATCGAGTGGACACCTGAGACGACAGAATTCGACGTATGACCATGTGAGCTAGTATCATTTTGCACATATGAGTCCGATGGGACAGTGCGAGTGTTCCGTGTCATTCTGGAGCCAATCCCAGTGACGTGGGGTTACATGATGTTTGGATAGGAAAAGTGACAAAAGTGACCCTGACAACACTTAAAGGATAAGACACTTTTATTTATGAGGGAATCTGTGGCAGCCAAAGTTAAGATCCCCTGAATGCTGTATTTCTGTTCTGCTGAGGTGTAAAAAATTCAATTTAGTCACGCTGACAGATAAATGTCTTGACGACACATACTGTATTTCCCACAACACTTTCTCACTGTATTTACTCTTATACACACGCGGCTGTACAGTACATGGTTGTGTATTGCTGAGCAAATGGAAAGTCACAAAAGGCATTTCCCGCTGTAACCTCAATGGCATTTGTAGGCTGGCACTCAAGATATCCATGTTACTTAGAGATCCTGTTCCACAGAGCTTTAAAAGACCTTCCGTTCAGCATATCAACTTATTTCCACCAGAACACTCCGAAAACATACTCCAATCTTACACGTTCATTTTGGCTTTGCCCTTATAGCGAAAAGCTCATTTTTTGGCTTAGCTAAACATTGAAGCTCAACCTTCATTCATTTTAGCTGTTGGTAGACAAGGGCATTGACCAACAGCTGCTCTGGCTGCTAAGAGGCATAAGTAAACATAATTAGGCTGCATTTGTGCATCCCTCTTCTCTGGCTGTGTTTATTTGCTTGCTTTAGTTGTCTTGCGCTGGGAAGTTGCCAGATTGTCTTGTGGCTCCCGTCGCAATAGGAGTGACGAGACACAGTGGTGTGTGTAATTAGCGGGCGAGTGTACACAGCTCCCCACAGCGTCCTGACCCCGTGTTGCAAGAACGACAAGCACACAGCCGGCCCCAGCCTATTCCCAGCCCCCGAACCCTCCCCTTCATCTCATCCTATACGCCTGCAACAAAGCCCAGTGCTCACAACACAAGCTAACAATCTATCTAGCTCCTCTAGTCTGCATCTCAGGCCCAACTACTATACACCAGATAGAGCCTGCCGGTCCTTGCTTGTTCCATTAGACGCAGGCCGAAGTTGCAACTTTATAAATTAGGCTATGGAGCTAGGAAGGTAAAACATAGCAGAACATACTGTAGTCTGCTTTCTCCCTAAAGGGGTCATTAGGTGTTGTCTTCTTGGGAAGGGGGAGTTCGATTAACATTTTACAAGAAAAGATTAATCCCAGTCAATAACTGCAAACATATTTGGAGATATACAGTTTGGGTCAGATGATCAAGATTATTGTAATACCTGAATATTGTACTGTTAGCCTTACATATTCTAATTGCTAATATTGCTTTCACTGCAGACTATTAATTGTGACTATTTTGACAGATTTGTTGATTGTATACTGTATGTGGCTTTAATGGGTTTCACTGTCAACAGAACATTGAAGGCTTTCCCAGCAATGATACATTGTCAGTCCTACTAATAGAAATAACTAAAAAGGAATTGGCACTTACCTGGCACATGTATTTAACTCTTGTTTTATTTATGTTGAAGCTGGTATCCTTTACTTTTAGACTCAAGTCAAGGTCAGGCTAATTTATATGAACTGACATCAAAGTGTAATTTATAACCACATTAACACCTAATTTATTCTACCTGGCAGCATAGCTGTGAGATGTTTATCCTCTGTATCTTATTTCAGCACTGGTTCCATACAATGTTTACATTTGATTTGACATTTGGTTTACATCTTATGCAGTAAAGCACATTTTATTTAGAATACATATACCTTGCGTCCCTGCCAGTTCTTCATTCCAGAAAGTCAAAGGTTGGTTTTATATTGCAATAATGGGTTGAGTCCCAGGCCTTCAACCGTTTACATGTGTAGAAAGTTGCACATTGTGGTCAAACAATAGCCTAAATCAAGTAATACAATCTAATGCAGTAGTAAATCGAGGACATCACAGAAATAATCTTCATTATTATTTCATTATTTTGCATAATACAATAGCATTTTAGTACTAGACCGGGTGATTTATCATTGCTGCCTTTAATGATCTCAGATTTTGCAAAAGGCCTCTAGGTTTTTATACCTTCAGGTGGGATGCCATTTTCCTAAAGCTCTTTAAAGAGAGCAATTAAGCAAGCACTGATTTTCAAGTTGCTGTTTTACTATAATGAATGAATCCCAATCCCCATGATGAACATAACTGCTTTTTGACAGTTGCAGGAGACGGGGAACACTCTTTTCTGACCATAAGACGCACATAATAGGCTTACTTTTGCTTTTCAGCTATCACCTTTTATATTTGCTGTGTTTTATCAAATAATGTAAAAATAAGAAACAATATTTTAATTACATAATATCTTTAATTATCTAAATAATGTAAAGTACATTAAAAAATATAGAATAAATTCAGCCCCTGCAAAAATCACAATGTAAATAAAGCTATTATATGCAAATATAAGAAGAAGACGAAGAATGAGATTTATTTCCATAGTAAAATCTGGTAATTGTTTGACGTCACAGTTATCGTCTTTGTAATCAAATTAATCTTGTGTTCTGCTTTGCCTGCACCATATTTTTAGCACAGCTGGGGCAGTAGATTTAGAATGAAAGAAAGCCTCATGTAACAAAGTATGTTAAGATTGCCCCACCGAAGACTGGAATGGAATAAAGAGCCTAGCTTTTACATGTAGCTGTGAGTCAGTGTCCCTATTATGAACACTGAGACAGGTTCCCCACAGTTGATAACCATGATAAATGTCATGTCACATAGAGTAGAGTAGCTACTGTATGTCACCTACTATGTTACATTGTTCCTAAACTGTTTTCTTTTTGTCATAACTTTCAAGAGACACCTGCATACAGTATAAGAAGAAACATATTAGTCACATATCTGGCAAAGTTTGTAATAAGGCTAGGTAGTCATTTCTTCTATATGTAATTCATTATTAATAGCCATTTTCAGCTCCATATTTAACTGTGACAAATGGTTGTATTTCTGAATCATTTTACTGACATTCCGCCCTCATTTTCTATCCTGTGTCCCCCTACCCAATTTCAAAGAGTTGTTACCACTGGCCCAAATGTGTCTGCTAACAAGGCCTGCTGCAAATGCAGCTTGTCAATATGTGTCAAGCCTCAATCATCAGCTATCAGTGGCTTTTTTTGCATTTCAGCAACTGTGAGGCTTGACTTTGCCCTGAGCATGCACGGTTCAATCCCACCACCCCACCCAAGGTCCTCCACTTAAGGCTCAAAGGCAATGACAGTCCTTGCCCAAAACTAAGTGGGATGAGGGATGGCATGAGAGGGAATGAGAGTGGGGCTGGATGGCATAATCAGCTGATTGAGTGTCTTTCTCCAGCAGAATGTTGGTGCATGAGTTACAGTATCTGGCGATTGACACTATCTAGTCTATTCTCAAAGTGACAGCAGTGACAGGTATGAGAATCTGACACCTGCGTGAAATACTGGCCCGCTCAGAGACACTGTTGCAGACCTTGTCTAGAAATGGCACACTGACCAATCACAGTCATGGGATATTCTGTCCAACAATGAGAAAGAGATAAAACATAACAAATGCACTGCTGATAAGAAATATGTCTCAGTATGTGTTGTATAATTTCTATTCCCAGGGTTTGAAAGGTGACCCAGGACCTACTCTTAGCTCCAATGGAGACAAAGTAAGTGACCTACAAAAAGGAGTACTACATTGTGGTACTCCTTTTTTTATTATTCATTAATTAATTCATTATCATTATGTTTGTCTAATTCATCTGTTTGACTGCGTGAGCTTTAATATGGGTCGCTATAACCCGAGTCCATCTCTTTGAAGTGCTGTAATGACTGCCTCTCCAAAATAAAGTGGCTATTTATCACTAATATGCAGAAATGTTGAACATATCATCCCCACAGCTTTATCCTAATGGCGTTCACCGTACAGCGCTGTCGTTTTCCATCAAGTTTAAAGTGTATTTATTTGTATTTATTTGTATTTCCATTGATATGGTTGTTTTGCTATGAACTCAAAAATGTACAGTATACTGTATCTCACATGTATATCCCCTGCATTCTATATCTTAAAGTCTAGGGCAAGAACTAGTACTGCATGCTAAAACATGTTGGGTTTGCTAATCCTAACAGGAATCCTAACTAGTTTTGATCTAGTGTTCGAGATAAATGTGTTCATGTATTGTTTCAATTCAGAAAATGACTTCAGGGCATGGTTTGATTGTGTTAAGATTTAGGATTTAAAAGCACAATGCTGTAGTTTGACGCAAGCATTGACAGTAATCCTTTATGATCTGCGTGAAATTAATATGAATTAGATCATTTCTGGGCAGAAAATATTGGCCTTATAAAGTGTCCTTTTCATCTCACAGTGGGATTATTCGTCACATATGAGATTAGATGTTTTCCTGTAATTAGTCTTGTGTTGTCTATTGGTAGAAACCTGGCAATGTCTATCAGCCTTGAAGTCATAATGAGGCCTCTGTGTTTCTGTGGAGACAACAAGAGAATCACATGGTATTTTATTGTATTTTCATGGATGGGGGCTGGGTATGGGGTGAGTTTGTTTGTATTGAAAGTGACAGCGGGAGGCAGATTTGGAGGCATAAAGTAATGAGTCCCTGAATACCCCATATGAGGAATATTTTAGCTGTGACATTAATTTAGACAACCAAATATATCTGAACTACACGTGTCTCTCTCTGTCCTCACCCACATCAGATAAGGTATCAGGTATTGCTGAGATTCTCGTCCAGTGCTTTATTCAGCACTGTGGGGAATGTACAGAAATGGGATAGAGTTTTGGAAAAATTGTGGAATAGCGTTGGCTCTGCATGTGTTTTTATCACAGAAGACGAAGACAATTCAGGCAATATATAAGGAATGCCAAATCTCTGGTAATGTTCAGGCATGCTATTGTCAAAAGACTTTCGGCTCTCAGTGAGTCACCAAGCCATGTTATTGTACCTGTCCACTGTTAATGCTGCAAAGCCTTTACATGGTATTGTAGGTATGCATGTTGGTTTTAATGCCTGTCACATTTAATAGCGTCACCCAGGACTCATTTCCTTACAGAAATATAAATAAAATGTCTAATACAGTTAAGCTTCATGTATTGGGCAGGACACATATTTTTCTGATGAACGGTAGGTAATGTAAGTGAATCTTGAACAAGGCATTTTTCTGTGATGTTCTGATGCATAAATAATATGGTATGTATAGTTTATCTGCTGAATTCAGCCCACTGAACATGTGCACATTTAAAGGTGAAATCCTAGATTGTGATACAGTGCCTGCCCTGCCAGAACCTGCCCTGATTATATATTCATACTCACTTGGGCAGAGCCGGCCCAACCCTTAAAGGCACCCTAAGCAGAATTTGATTTGGTTATCCCCACCGCCTCTGCAGCACCAACAAAAATATTAACTATTGTCAATGCTTGATCTTTCACACACCTACTGTAAATGTAACACACTCATTAGTGTCAGGGTTCACACTAGTGATACGCGGGCCGACCCGTAACCCGCGGAAACCGCGGGTTGACCCGCAGGTCGGGCAGGTTCGGATAATCTTATCAGAAAATATTGCGAGTGTGGGTGAGTCGGGTCAAAACTTGGCAAAGCAGCGTTCCAACCAAATAAATTACGTTATCTTAGCTTAACGCAATGCAAAGTCAATAGAGCGCTGAGAATGGTTTCCCCCTGGTGGGCATGTTTTTTTTCAGAGTATGACACGTTGCGCTCTGTCTCTATGAACTGTAAATGACCAGATTTGGCCTGGCCTGACCCAAACAAATTATAAGATTCCTTCACTTTCTATGTCTGGAAAAGATTCTTAAAAGTCCATGATATTCCAGAAATTCCATGGTGAGAGAGGAACCTGTAATCTAATTATTTTACCTCATACCACTGTCAGCCTGTCATGTTTTTACCCTTACTGTATGTTATTTAATCTAAAAAGGTAACAAACTCACAACACTAATCTGGTGTTCATTTGCACTAAAGCTACATTTCAAAATGGTAACAGCACTAAGTGGTATAGACTATGGAACATCGTGTACTGAAAAATTATATAAACCATTAGACAATGCAAGTTAACCAAATTGCTTTTCCATATGTGTAACAACAATCAATTACGATAAAAAAAAAGAAATTATACAATAAAACCACATGCATAAACAGTAGGCCTACCATCCTTAGTAAATATAAAAGCAAATCTAAAACCAAACAAAAACACCAAGAAAAACATTCAAGATTATAATAGTTCAAGAATAAAATGTAAGCTAAATCATTATTTTTGAAAACTATGTACAGAATGTTTGTATAGAACGTTTCAGAACAAATGACCAAAATAAACTATTTTAATTAATACATATACACTTATTTACTGGAATGTTTCATTAAATCTTGTAGTAAATTGTCTCCAAGACAAATGCTGTATTAGTTAGTACTGTATTAGTTGGCGGAACATAATGGGTTTATTTTACCAACATACACTATACAAGCAACACACTAGCCTGTAGCCTTAACACAGAACAAAAACTCTTCATCTTAACTAGCTAATTAATTATGATGTTATCTGCATCAAGTACAGTATATTCATTTGGGCTGTGGTCATTGACATAATTTAAATACTTTTTTATTTTATTTTATTTTTTGGTGGCCACGGAGCACTAAGCAGTTGCTTAGTTTGCTTATGCGTCGGGCCGGCCCTGCAGTTGGGAAGGAAAGGGGAGGGGTAGGGAATGGTTGGAGCTACTGTATATGTGTGTGGGGGGGTAGTGGAGGGCAATGCCAGCCACTCAAGCGTAGGAGGGGAATTTGCTTTTTTGAGGAGAGTCTCTTTAAAGATATCAGTGTTTTGTTTTGGCAGTTGGTCATGATAAATAACAGGCGTGGTGGGTGAACCAGGCTTGACTGTAAGTATACATGATGCTATTAAGTACCACCTTACACCACTTGTATGGGTGAGAGAGCAGAGGGGAGGTGTTCATATGTATGTGGCAACAATGGTCATCTTTCACATGCTAACTAGTGTATGACTAAGCCTTTTAGCTGAGCAGGTTCAGCTTCAAATAACAACAAAACATCTGGCTCCTTTCCTTGGAAATGGAGGCGGTCGGTTGAGCAGTCTCGTGTTCATTTACATTACCGCTGCGGTGTGAGCACTCATGGATACACAGTGCTCAGCAGCCAGCTTCACTTTGGGCCAGGTTGGATATAGCAGAGCAACCAGGCAAAGAAATAAGGCTCTATGTCCTAGGCTGGGGATGGATATATACTGTAGTAGCTGGCTTGTCCTCTGGATAGGTGCTTTGTAGCTTCTTTTAATGGAATATTTTATAGCATGATAAGATAAACGTAAAGTTTTCGATTTCTAGTCAGCTATTGCAAGCTAAATGTAAGCTAATACGCTTTTTGTCAAATTCACCAAATATCTCCTCGCATTTCGCTAGCTTACCATTCTCTGTGCGTGTTGAAAAAATAATTTGATACTTCTACACAGCCCTGGCTCCTAAAAGTAGGAACATAAACAAAGTGGCGAACACTGCTCGTATCAACAAAGATGCAGTACTACGCTTTGCTTCACAATGCATTTCGACGTGTGAGAGGACTGCAGAGCAAAGCTGTTTTGATTTGAGCTTGAAGGTAGCAAGAATGACTGACCATACCTTTAATGCAGTATTTTATGTAGCCCATAGATCCACCACATAGAGGGTGTATCTAATATTATATTGTATAAATCTAATATACATCCATCCATCCATCTTCAGCCGCTTATCCAGAGTCGGGTCGCGGGGGCAGTAGCTTCAGCAGGGGACCCCAAACCTCCCTTTCCCGAGCCACATTGGAAAGCTCTGACTGGGGTATTCCGAGGCGTTCCCAGGCCAGTGTGGAGATATAATCTCTCCACCTAGTCCTGGGTCTTCCCCGAGGCCTCCTCCCAGC
>JAODTR010048440.1:0-18543 GCA_025399935.1 Amblyopsis rosae
TCCCAAGGGAGGCACCCAGGGGGCATCCTTACCAGATGCCCGTACCACCTCAACTGGCTCCTTTCGACGCGAAGGAGCAGCGTCTCTACTCCGAGTTCCTCAAGGATAGCTGAACTTCTCACCCTATCTCTAAGGGAGAAGCCAGCCACCCTCCTGAGAAAACCTATTTCGGCAGGATGATCTTGTTCTTTCAGTCATGACCATAGGTGAGGGCAGGAACAATCTCCAGCTCCAATGCCCCCTCACTCGTGAACAAGATCCCAAGGTACTTAAACTCCTTCACACTCGGCTGCAAACCGATCCAGTGAGTTCTGGAGGTCACGGACTGATGATGCCATCAGGACCACATCATCTGCAAAAAGCAGCTATGAGATTTTAGAACCATGAAGACAAATTATTGATATAGTCTCTGACTGTTAACTTGTGATGCTTCTGTTCAGGTTTTCCTTCTATCTCTCTCCCTGTCTTACTCAGGTTGTATTGGCCTGGTACTGTGATTGGTACACCACATTTGAAAAACACAGCTGTAAGCACAGTAAATGTGTCAACTGTGCTAGCATTCTTAGTCAAGTGTTAGCTTTCATATCAATGTCCCAGCAGTATTTCTGCTGTAATTAACATTGTCTTGGACATCTACGTAACTACCAATGTTGCTTTTTTTTAACAATGGGCAACTGTTGTCCAGTAAATTTCACTTCTTGGACAATATAGCTGCAGAAAAAATTCAGACTGTATAACTGCAGCAGTTTCTCAGATTTTTACTATTTATATAGTGTGTATATATACATGTTTATATTTTTGTAAATGAATTGTAATGTCATTTCTAAATTTAGATTTATAGTATTTTTCTATTAAAGATATTTATTTTACCTAAAGCATCTCATTGTTTTTCTGTGGGTGTATCATTTGAAGGTCAGTGTTTCTTCCTTCTTTCCTACTATAATAGTATACTTCCCTTTCATATTGTAGTCATTAATCAACTCCATTGCAAATGTCTGGCAATTGCTGTTTTCTTCCATGTAATTGCTTTAAATAATTCTTATTCAAGTCAAGTTTTCTCTTAGTTGAGAACTTTGCTATGAAACAACCTCAAACAATAAAAATAAATTGCAATATTGATGCATGACACAGCTGGATAAAAGTGAATATACAGCAATGTTGTCAAACACGCAGCTGTCAAATTAAAATAATAATATCATAGATACATGTATAGTTGTACTAGGTTTGAAAATACTGAGAAGAATGTATTTAATGCAAATAACATCTAAAATTACTAAATCACTATTAAGTCTATTAACAATTAAGAAACCCCATCTTTCCTCAGAGACTGTATTTCAGTGTTCGATTGGTTACTGTCAGGACAGTGTGAGGCATGGCAGTCCAATTGGAATCAAGGTTGGGCTCAATATAATGGATTCTTATTGGTTTCTGTCGGCCAGACAAATCACACTAGAGGAGAGAAAAATGCCTTATTGACAATTCTCTGAGTTCTTTAGACACCAATGCCAGCTAGCTAATGGCCATACTACCATGCAGTACAAGACAACAAAACAGGACTTTCTTAAATAATTGCTATTAGACTTATTAAACCTTCAAGAATATTACATTTGTACAGTATTTCAACATCATTTCTTCCTATTGGAAACTAATGTATGTTCACATAAACAAACCAAAGTCCAGGGGCATTTTGAATGAAATATCCCCACACTTTTGATTCTGTGCAAACCCCCTTTAAATATGTTAATATTTTCATGCTAATTTGTTATCCCATACCCCCTTCCGTCCCATGTTCTTGGTTATGACTATGAATAATAGCAGTTGTTTGTTCATTGATACAAATGTACCTACCCTCTGGTGCTTTGAATATTATATGAAGCATACTGAATAAATATTATAGCCTTACTACGTAAGATCTTCAAAACTGCGTCGTGTCTGGGACTTACAAATGTGGCAATAAGGAAGACATTAATGGCTATACTCATACAGTACCAATATGTCCCAGTAGAACTATGGTTCTTAATACATTTCCAGTACGAGACACAAATGAGAATATTTAGTGTCTCACTCCAAGACCCAAACCATAGCCACATATTGCCACCCAATTATTGTTCTCAATCTCTGGATAAAGAGAGACCTGCTGGATTTCACATGAATCTCTCGTACATCATATTAAAGTGCACCGAGTACAATCTGGGGGGTAATTTTGCACATTTATATTCAGAATCCACAATGAAGGAAGGCATACTACTGTAATAAGCTAGAGTTCCTGTTTTGCCCTCTAATGCATGGTCCAAATTGGAGCTTGTTGGATGCAGGTATCTTGTCAAAGGATATTAAAGCAATGTGTGAACATGCAATGAGTCAAACCCTACCTACTGTGTATATATGTGAACATTGTCGTTTATCCCTTATTATAAGTGCAGCTATCCTACTGTATTGTGCTGCCACCCCTCACCTCATTAAACCTACTCAAAAGGTTATGCAAGCCCTGCAGTACATTGTGTAAACTCTCTCTCTCTCTCTCTCTCTCTCTCTCTCTCTCACACACACACACACACAAAGACAGACAGAAAGGCAAAGTCGGAGAGGCAGAAACAGACCTTTACGACCAAGCCCAACATGCACAACGAAAAATGGGTCCCATAATGAAAGTCCCTGTATTGTAATACAATACATACTACATATCCTGACAAACATGCATAAAACACATAATGTCAATTAAAGCAAATTGATGCATTATCAAAATCCGCCGCAACATTTGCCTTCACAATATCTGAGATATAAAAAAAAATGGTGTTATACTTACAAATTGCTACGCTGTTTGTATGCTATTTGCAGTGTTCAGTGCTTTCAGTTGAAGGTATAATGTGTGCATTCATTTGTTTAGGCAGAGTAACTAGCTCTTGTGTTTTCTAAAGCTCTGGAAAGTTGAACACAGAAAACAATACATTCTATATATGTACTCAGTACAATATTACTACACCATCAAACTGCTGATAGACGACCTGTGGATTCAGATGCGTTCGAGAGATGTTTACCATTCACCAACAGATGTGTTGGTGAATTATTTATTTCAAAATATTTTCCATTGCTGTAATGTCAATGCTGACAGAGTAGAATGAGTGAATGTCATTGAGTTATAAATGGGGGAGGGGGGGAGAGAGAGAGAGAGAGAGGCGCTGTGGGCTATAGACAGGCAATTGTCACTCCTAATAAAGTTTGGCAGCCCGGTGACTAATTAGCCATAATTCTGCTCATCAGAGCTCCGAGAATGTTGGGAAAACTTCGCCCGGGTGGGTGACTGTCTTGCTCTGCCAAGAGGAATGTCACATTCATGCCGGGGCCAAGTGAGCTGGCAGGGCATCAAGACACTGGTGTCGGCTTGTGTCATTGCTCAAACTCCCTCGATAGCCTGTAGCCCTGGAAGAACTATGGACTAGTTGGATGTAACTTTGGAAGTTGGGGCTATGGCCACAAGCTACAGTATCAACTGACCTTGATGAGGCTGTTAGCTTGGTGGTCATATTTAAAGATCATCTGTAGGGATCATTGTGAAAACAGAGATTATATTGTAATACCAGAGATATTGATCGATGGTGTTGATAAACAGAGAAAAGAAAATAAATATATAATGTTGACCCTCCCCCCCAAACTCCCTTTTAACTGTATATTTACACTCAGGACACTCCTTAATTTGAGTCTATAACAACATGTGATTCAAACTATGGTTACAACGATGTTGTTTCAAACTGAGAGTACATGTATCTCCCCCTCACCTCAGGACTGCTTGGCCAGCACTACACTTTACTCCCACAACAGAGCACATTGGCTCACACTAATACCGTTTGTAGTTGTGAATGTTTTCTTGAACGTCACGTTGGGTCCTAGCCTAAGGGTGCTATAAATCTGAGTGTGTAGCTTTCAGGCTTGAAATTGCTGAATAAAAGTTTTAATTTAAGTGCTTACACATTGAGCATCGGGGGTTTGTCAACACATTGTTTTGTAATAAAGACACAGTATGAAGTTGATTTCTCAATGTCATGATCAGGGTCGTGGATTTCAAAATGTAAAAATAAAATACTCTATATAATACTGAATAAGATAATTTAAAGAATATAGGTTGCAGCATTATGAAAGGTAAATAATGTTCCTCAAAACTAGTGGAACATAGATAGAACATTTCATATTCATAATGCATAAATATTAATATGCATTGTGTGTATTGTTTCGACGGTACACAGTGGTGACTGAGAAGGAATGTTGTGTTGCTGCATATGTAATGTTTATATTTCTCAACCTAGTTTATGCACCACCAACAGAGATCATAACAGTTATTTACATAATGTTTGTATATCTCTGGTCTGCTAGCAGAAGCCTGAGCAGTCTGGCACTGCAGACGTATATGAGAGTTGTTAATGAAGTGTCCTTGTATTTATTGTATTGTTCCCATGGTGTGTAGTACTGTATCTGTAAATGGACTGCATTTATATAGCGCTTTTATCCAAAGTGGTTTACATTATTGGCCTCAAATTCACACACACTCAGCGATGTCAACCATTCAAGGAGACACCTGACCACCGGAAGCAGTTTAGGGTTAAGGTGTCTTGCTCAGGGACACCTCGACAATTTGTGAGGAGTTAGTGGGGTTCAAACCAGCGAGTTCTTGATCACCTGTCGTCCCGCTCTACCGCTGATGACAATATAGTTTGAGACCTGAAGAGGTACTTGGGACAACAGATATTATTGTAATACATTATTTTCATTTGAGCAAGACAAGTACTTAGTGAGCTCTGCTAAGCAACGGGCAGGTGTAGGCATGTAGGAATGTAAATTGCTGCAACGTTTCTCTTGGGAAATCACTTTAAATAAGGATTTCCATCCTGGTTAAATGTGGCGACAAAATATATGGAAACGGAAACACTATACATGCTTCAGTGAGGGCATTGCTAGTGTTAATAGCAGTTTGTCTTAATAATGACACATTAGCTTTCTTTGTTGCTTACTGTAATTAAGAAATAGAGAAAAAACAGTTTCCCTCCATTTTAACCATTCACATCTCATTCGTATCTCTCTTTCTTTATATAATATATCTGGGCCTCCTGCCTGCTCCTGCACATGTCTCTCCTCCGCGACATGCTCCTTTCCCGTTGAGCTGTGTGAGTATGAATAAATAAAAACCACAAATAATTGAATTAAATTTACAGCTCAGGAGATGGTAACGTTTTCTCTCTCTCTCTCTCTTACAGTTTCCCACTGTTGCTCACTGACTCATCCGCCCATTCTTAGTCTATCCCATCTCTCTCTCTCTCTCTCTCTCTCTCTCTCTCTCTCTCTCTCTCTCTCTCTCTCTCTCTCTCCCCCCCCCACTCCAGCGGTGTCTCTCCCTTCAGATTTCTCGCTCCCACCAACATTCTCACTGGGCATTCCACTCCCTTCCTCTACTCTCCCAGTGTTCCCACAGCTCTGATTGGCATGCGGCAGATGTTAAGCAGCTGTTGCAGAGCAGATAGATTGCTCACTGTTTGCCCGTGCAGCCGCTCCCTTTGGCTATCGCTCCTACGCTGTCTCTGTCTGTCTGTATATGTATCTCTCTCTCTCACTGTGTCCTCATGTTGACTTTGTAACTCATTCTATGTCTAGTTATTTATTGTCTGTCTGCCCGCCCCCGTCTTTTGCTGTGTGTTATTCTGACTGTAGACCCCACCTACAAAACTGCCTCCATGTCACATAATGTATCTCCATTAAAGACTGACTGCCTGATTGACTGACAGACAGACAGACGTACTCTATATGTTCTGCACACTTTGTTTTGACTGCTCATCGTTGTCCTATAGTTTCTAATTCATTAAACATATTACAGTATGTCATTGTTACATACAAATTGAGACGAAAATAAATGCATAGTAAAGTAATAATAATATTTGGATAGTTCATGCTTATGGTAAAATAAATTAACATGGATGGTGTTCGATAAGCTGGAGACACCGACCTCTCTCCACATCACAGAGCACAAAGGGTAAAGGTCAAAGAGGAAGCAGGTTTATCAACATGAAGTCACATAAACAAGGAGGAGCTACAGGGCATTAATGGAAAACAGGCTATACAATAAATATAAAACAGTTAAATAAAATGCATCCAAATGAGTGTAATTCTAATATACAATAACTCACAGTATATACAGTTTAACAGTGTTATAGTTTTACACATTATAATACAGCAGGCCATCGAGCCGCGACTCAAGAAATCAACACGACATGTTCCCGTCAGAGACATTTCATGCTTTTAGGTCTGTTATGCAGGACATCTCACAATAATTGAACAGGTGAGTGACTTGGCATCTTCCTTGAGGGCTCCTTTGTGGGACACACGGCTGTTAGATAAGATATGATGTCAAGCCTGTGACCTTTCAATGTGGCAACAGCTGGTGAGACTGTTTTGGCCAGAGTTCTTCCGCCCATATCAAATGTGGCTTCTTTTGAAGCCAGGAGTCGCATCCAGGGGCGGTGCAACCCTTCCCCGTCATACCTCGCTGATGTACTATACTGACCAATGGCCTGAAGCTGTTCATAAATCCACTGCACCCCAAATACACACATTCATTTGATTGCACCTGTTGTGTACAGTTACAGTATACTGCTCTGAAATGCTTGGTTTGTTTGGGGAATGGTGGTGGATGTCGTTGGTACAAAATAATGTTAGTGCGTATTTAGAGTCAAATGTTGTTTGTTCATGACTCAATGTTTGTTCTCATCCATCTGCACCTGCTCTATGCCCATTTGGCCCTGTTACACCTCTAGCCCTGGAGCAGGGGGGTTATTAGGACCTTTGGTTTAGCACTCATTCAATTGAGTGCTATTAGCAACTGATGGTGCATTTGGGGCCCACTGGGTGAGTCACTACGTACTCCACTGGGTGAAAGTGTAATTGCTGGTACAGCGCCATTTTAGTGTAGAGTTTAAATGATCAGCGTTGACAATATGAGGAGGTGAATGTACTGTTGATCTTTCCAGAAGAGCTGTGGGCTTAATTTAATATAACATCTGGGCCGGGATGTGCCCGCTTAATGATGCCAACAATATACCCGTCTCATCAATCACACACACACACACACACACATGCATGCCCACTCTGAAAATAGGGAGGGAAAAGTGACATCAGATCCTGTTCCTCTGTAACCATGGTGATCTAGAGATTGCAAAAACATGTTTGCTCCAAAACAGAATCACTGTACACAGGTCGGAAATGTACGTGTGGTTTAGTAATTACGATGAGCTCCTCTCAACTGCGTCATGCAGAAAGGATGTGTACACCTCATAGGCTTTATTTACAGCCATTAACTGTTGTCCTGATTGTACATTTACAGTACTGTAGTTCTGTCTTGTAATTATAGTTGTGATGTTCTTGCCCAACAGAGAGAGAGAGAGAGAGAGAGAGAGAGAGAGAGAGATTAGCGTAAAGCATAAATTCTGGCCTCTCTAGAGGAATGGTTGTGTTTGATGGCAAACCAGAGGCTCAATCTCCAGCAAAACGTTTTCCCAGGCTTGGTTGATATTTAACGGTTTTATTCATCTCTCCGTCACCACACTCACCTCCCATCCTATCCCATCATGTGCTCCTCTTCGCCAGTCAAGGCAAACAGGGAAAAATCGGTTTCAACCCGTTACTTTTTATTGCACTTAAGCCAAATGGTCTGACGAAAAGTCAAGCCTCTGAGCATGAAATATTACAGGACTGTTTTTACATTTCACTGGTAATCACCGTGGAATCCCCCCGGCATGCATCTCGCCTGCATTCATCTTCCAGTTGTATATCCTTGGAATTGCGAAAGCAAAAGTGTAACGGGATAAAGTGGGATGAGTTTACAGCAGGTGCATATGGACGAGAACGAAACAGAAGAGACTTAATCAAATCAAACAGTGTGTTAGTGCTACCACAGTACATTGCCACAGACATCATCATATGTTAAACAAACCCATATATACAGTACAGTATACCCAATAAATACAACGGGTGAATGAAAGACTGGTGTGGCTGTTGTGCGCTGTATGTATTGATAACTGCGTGCCGTTAGTTAGTACACCTGCGATGTAGAGCTCGGAGGAGGAGCACCTCTGTTGGGTGACACTACTGATGTTCTTAATACACAGGTTATAATGCTTTAAAGGTTCAGTAAGTCCTTCTCGAGATCGCTTGCTAGCTTCAAACTAAAATCCAAACGAAAACACCTCTCCCTTCAATCCCATAATCCTCAGAAGCTCCGCCTCACACATTGGAAGCACATTGCAAAGCTGTCCAAGGGCATTGTAGTGAGCGGTGTTTGCCACTTTGTTTGTGTTCCTATTTATGGAGCCAGGGCTGTGTAGGAGTAGGACGCACAGAGTACGGTAAGCTAGTGGACTGTGGGGAGATTTTCAAGTGTGATTGTAAGCTAATACACTTTTTGTCAAATGTCAGTAAATATCACCACATGGTGTTACTACACAGCCCAGGCTCTGTAAATGGAAACACAAGCACAGTGGTGCAGTCCGCACCACACAACACTAACATGGTCCAATTAGGGGAGGGGAGCTTCTGTGGAATCACTCGGTGGCATTTAAGTGTTTTTGTTTTGATCGAGTTAAAATATTAACAATCTTTCTCCTGGATAGCTGACTCCACCTATTGTACAGTAATAAAGCACATATCATTTATATTTTCTGCTTACTGGGAAAGAGGAATTGGCACTTTCTAATTAAATTTGAAAGTGCTGCACAAACATTAGAAAATTGCAATGAAAAGTAAGATGATTCATTTTAATGATAAAGAGCGTGTTTGTGTTTGTGCACATGCAATACACACAAGACATACTGGATATGAAAAAGTGAATTATGAGACAGACTAATTAAATGCAATATCCTGTTTGAATAGTAAACACACCCATAACCATTTACTGGCGGAAATAATGATAATAATTATTGTTGATTATCACAATAATGAACAATAATTGATTAACAAAATGTTCAGCGTTTAGATGTAGCCCGGAAGAAACAGGAAAACGGATGAAATAAAAATAAGCACACTGCCCTCCTCCATGGTGTGTCCAGATGAGGTATCTGTCTTGGAACCTCCTCAGACACAGACAAAGGTTAATAAGGTGCAGGTACACACTTCTGACGGACCGACACCTGCCTCACAATCAAGCTCGATTCCTAACAACACTATTGGCATATACAGTACAATGTGTGGGTACTGCAGAAGTATGTCAAGAGTACATACTAGGGAATGAGAACATTCTTCAGAACATTGGCTGGGAAATTGGAATTGGGAAATAGATACAATTACTTTTCATGAACCCAATAATGATAACCTAGAATACAACTAAGGACAACAATACAATACAGTACAATACAACTAAGGGAAAATATATAAAATATTATGGGGATCCAAAAAAAGATAAAGAAATGTTGTAGCATAAATTATACATCTTAAAAAAAGTAATTTCTTTGGGGGAAAAACATGTTACTTTTGCATCTACTCAGTCTATAGAAAACCGACTAGTTTGTTGCTCTGCCAATCGACATCTTGTTCAGGAGTTAATTTGACCTACAGTACTGTACTTGATGATGGCAGCAAGAAGCACCTGTGGAATAAAGAAAATAAATTCACTTTGGTAGAGACCGTCCAGACCAAAGTCTCCAGAGTAGCAAGGAAAAACTTGCCAAATCAGTATGGTGTCGGAACTGCTACTCATCTCATTCCATGTCCTTCCATTATTTCCTCCTGTTTGTTCTCTGCCTCCCTTTTTCAGGCCAAACACTCCCTTTCATGCTATGTGTTTGAGGAGACGCTGACAACACACACACACACACGAGAGTGGAAGATCTTTTACAGCCTCGGTCGGCTTCTTTGATAAACTCCAGCACATCAAGAACTGAGAGGGACAGGGTGTGGAGAGAGAGAGAGAGAGACAGCGAGATAGAGAGGGGGGGGGGGGGTGGGGCCGGCCAACAGTTTGCAATCTATCATGTCTTCTGTAGTTCTCAGAAGACTGTAGCTCACATTCTCCTTTTCAGTGCTTTGCCACTGCAGATAAAGTAGTAGTAGTTACACTGCAGTTATGGTACAGTAGCCTACACCTCAGTGTTATTAAACTTAATATTGAGTGGAATTAGGACGATTATTTCACTTTGTTCTGCCTTGAGTCTCCAGAAGTGCAGGAATCGCTCAACATTGACATAGTCTTCAGCTGTATCTATGCTTTAAGTTGAAAGATATCCATGCAATAGCAGGTTTTCTTTGTAGTTAATATATCCTGTTGGAGGTATGATGTTTAGTATAGAGATTTGTTTCTCTGCAAGTCTTGTCTGTTTTTTATAACTTTTTCACTTATAAATATACTTAAATGTAGGCCTACCTACATTTCTAATTTGACCATGCACTTATGATGTCACAAATAGTTAGAAAATCAAGAAATCAAATCACATTTGAGAAATAGAGTAACTTTTATTAACACACAGAAAAAGTGTGTCTTGGTGTTTGTTGAATTTGCACATTCACAACATCCTGTCATTATTTTTGAGGGGAATTGTGTGGAGATGCTGCTAAACGATTTTCTGTAAACTTATATATGTATACTTACTTATATATCTACAATTACATACATCTAAAAGTATTATTTATAGGGCCAGCTTCACATACATGGGTTAAGCCCAATCCATGACTAATATAAAAATAAAATGAAGATCGCCATTGAAAACAAGTCTTAGTCTAGGAATATGTTTAATCCATGTCTTTGAAACCAGACCATAATGTTCACTAATAACCATTTAAAAATGAATGCATTTCAACAGGAACTATAATGTGTTTAATTCCTGACCATTATTATTACTTAAATTGACTTCCGACAACTGTGGCTAGAGTGCTGCAGATTAAATGGCAATGGCTCTGTGCACTACAGGCATACTGACTATAGTATTTATAGACAATCCCTCCATGACGTCACCCATGGTGCAAGCTGTGCTGGCTCTGGCTGTCGCCATCTTTGCCGTACCTGACTATGTAACTCCGAGTTATCCTAGGATACCTTAACATGTTTTCAATGTGTGCTATAGAGATACAGTTGGCAGGCATGTGGAAACAACCAAAACATTTTTTTTTTTATTACATTTTTTACCAGGCTGTTTATTTCTGCTGTATAGTTGGACATGTTAACATGGGGGTCAATGGGGATTGACGTAATTTTGGAGTAGCCAATTAAGGAAGTGTAGATTTTGGTACTATTGTATTGGATTAATTTGCACCAGAGGTTCCTGTGTGACTACAGTGGATATTCTAAGGTGATCATTTTGTGGCTTCACATAACTTATGGAAGTGAGACTGGCTTTATAAAAATAATTTTCCAAGCATACTGTATAACACCTACAACAACTTCTATAGAGCTAAACACCAGCCATTTATACTATAACTTTTATTCTCAAATCACACACATTCCTTTATTATCATGTCTTTTTTATGTCTTTGAACCCTGTTAATATTAAATGTTTTGTCATGGGGCCAATGTGTTTGGAAATATGCAGCCTAACCTTTATAGTATATCCATGGAAATATGAATACAGTATAAACCAACTCATGGGTGAATCATTTTAATAAGTTGATCCCAGTAAACAAGGGTATAAGATAGCCAGAGCAAGGTGATTGCATGCATTCGAAAACCATCTACCAACAGTAGAAACACAGATACGTATTTGTGTATTTTCAAATTCAGTGTGTATTCGCAAATGCAATGACAAACTGGTACTCTTGTCGGCTAAACAAGGCCTGCCAATCACTTACTCAATCACTTACATGCCAGGGTCGTAATCACTCCATCCTTGACCTGCTATTGTTAACACAGGCACACAGGGCAAGACTGTATCGAGCTGTACAGATGTAGTCTGTCTGTGTGGCTTGTTTTTCTCTCCCCAGCATTCTCCCTCCTTCCACAGAGATAATGGGCTCTCCAATGGGAACTGCTCGCTCTTTTCTTATTCTTGGTGTGTATAGTTCTGTTTGATGTCCCTCTCATTGTTTTTCTTTTTTTTGTCGCTCTCAATCCCCATTGCTCTGCCACTGTATAGACATTTGACTGATTTCGCGATTTAGATGAAAACTTACAGTGGGAAAGTGATATTATTACATAGACACTGCCACCTCTAATTTTGTCCCTAGATACCCTCCACATCTTTGTACCCCCCAGCCCAATCCTTTTCTTCTACACTGACCTCAGAGGTCATTGCTCTCCGCTGACTCGTCATGATGAATAATTTGGTCAACACACTTCTCACTGGATTCTGAGTATTCAGTTCAGTTTGGCTCAAGTTAGCTTCATTAGCATGACACTTATTACAACAGTATTGCCAGAGGGCAGGTAGCACTCCATTAACAACACTATTACAATATTCCCACAGTAATAACACCAGTGGTAATAACAATAACAACAGTCTATATAAATTAAAGGACACAGTATCAGCGATAATAATATGGATAATAACAACTAACATAATAATTAACACACAATAAGAGGAAAATAATAGTTACATTGTAAATACAAAATAGCATCTAAATAAAAGATAACCATATAATTACAGCAACATGGTGTATAGGGCAAGTTAGCAGACATAATCTCTCATCTCTCTCACTCTCCGTATATTATTTATGTGTGTGGGTTACATATTTTCTCTCAGGGTATGACAAATGTGCACAAGTCTAGCCAAGATATTTGTTGTAGGCCCATCTCCAAGAATACGTTTCTCCAATTTGTTCAGCATTGGCATTATGTTGCGTAATATTTGAATGTACGTATCTCTTATGAATGTGTATTTGTCAGATATCAGGAGAAATGCATCTCTCTCTCTCTCTCTCTCTCTCTCTCTGAAGTCTATAATCAGTGGGAGTCCAACAGGGGCAGTATATGTCATATTTTTTCTGGCATAAACTACTGTTTTCCTGGATTGTTTTCCTATACTGAGGTGCTGCAATGCACATCATTTATGGCACCATAACACTTAAGCCAAGGCAAGGAGGAATAATGTCAACACAGTGCTGACATAAAATAAAAGCCCTTTTATTGTTGCGGAGCAGAGATTATGATGGATAGTGCCCATGTGATCTTATCATAAGCAGCAAAAAAATTATGATACCACAAAAGCCTTTATTGGACTGTTTGCCAAAGTTGCACATTCATCTGAGCTGCAGTTTGTGTCAAAAGGAATCACTCCTGACAATCTAAAGTGAAGCTAAATCAAGACAACAAATGAGTCGGCAAAAGCCCCCGGTCAGAAAGCAGAGCAATTCCACTCAAGCATTCTTCGACCCCAAACTTGTGTTTTTTTTTAATAGCTCTTAACCTACTGTATTTAATGGTTATTACCATTCTCCACACGGGGGATAATTCTGTACTTTGCCGTTCTTGTTTTGTCTCATGGTTCATAGGTTAAATATAAAGGACACATTAACCCTTTTACATTGAACTGTGTCCTGTGTATGTAAAATTAGTCAAGCGTAATGGCTGAGTACAGTATAGTTTAGTAATACACAGTATTTACTAACATGTATTTCACAGGTACGATATATCTGGTCTGGCCACCCATGTTATGGCTAAAAGGGTTTATCATCTCCAATTATGAAATTGCAGAAGTAAGACAGATCAGTACACAAAGATATAGCCTCATAAACACCTTTTCAACCTCAGTGAAAACCACAACATTGTATCTGATGAGCGCAGCTCAGAAATGTGAAAACGTTTCGCTGCATGCAGGCTTCAACAACCATCGCTGCAACCGTTTATGACAGGACAATGAAAGTGTAAACAGTAATGGAGCTGGCTTGTCCGCCAAAGCCTAAGATATCACACATACTAGATGATGCGTGTCGCCAGGTAACGCACACTGGCATGCGCGCGTTAGACCATGGCAAATCCAGAGATTTAGGGGACCACCAAGGTGCCATACCTGCCTCACTCGTCACACACACACAAAGGACCACCAAAGAGTAAGCAGGTGAAGGCTTTAGCAGATGGTGCGTCTCCTGTTCCAGTTAGACAGACAGGCAGGCAGGCAGGCAGGCAGGCAGGCAGGCACACACACACAAACAAATACTCTCCCACACAAGTACAGCTATAAAGAATCTTTGATTCATAGCCGTTTGATTAAATGAACAACTGCTGGAAGGGTTTAGCTAAGCAGCAGTGTGGTTGTACCTGTGCTTGTGTGTGTGTGTGTGTGTGTGTGTGTGTGAGAGAAAGCATACAGTACATGCTCAATCTCTGTTAGCACTGGTAAAATGTAACTACAGAGTGAAGCACTTCATTGGAATACTCAACAGAATACAAAGACTCTCTCCCCCAAACACTTTCCTGTAACCCACAAATTCATGCATGCATGCACACATTCAGAGAGAGCATTGTGTTTACCCAAGTGTCCTTGTCTGTTAACATGTTTTTGTGCCTGTGTGCATCTGTCAGATGGACAAAGCATGGGGGTAGGACAATACACCAGCCGAATGCATTCTCACAGGATGTGCTGAGCCAACAGTTGTCTTATGGCTGCCTAGAGGCTTAGCCTTAGGCCAGAGGGCATTGAAGTCACAGCAGGTTCACCAAATAACCTTTTCTAGATACATTTTGAAAATGGTATTGATGACCAATACTCAACGTCTACACACACACACAGTTAATGTATATTTTTGTATCATTAAAAGGGCACTGCGTTTACATCATATCATGCCACTTCTTTAAAAAAATAAAAATGACAATTTCCACTGTGAGAAAATGTAATACTACAGTATGAGCACATTCATTATAGTTATAGTGTTTATGTTTGGGGTCAATTTTCAAGTTGTTGTCTTAAAACTATATTGTTATCATTGCTACAGTATTTGTGTGCCTAGGAAGTTCTAAGTGCTATACAGAAAACCACATCATAACTGGTGAACTGTTCAGATGTCTCCACATCAGCGGAAGACAGCATACACAGGTCATGTAATCAAGCCCAGAGCAAACTCATTACCCGTGTCAGTGCATTAGCTACAGCCCTGTCTGCAGACAACAGGCCGTGGGGTCGCGACCTGACGGTACACTGTGTCCTCCATTACTGGCTTATTCCTCTGCTGTTGTCTCTCTCATGCTACTTGTCCTCTCTAGCCACTCATATTAAAACCTGTACTCTCCTTCCCTTTTCTCATTGGTCACCTCTCTCTCTCTCTCTCTCTCTCTCTCTCTCTCTCTCTCTCTCTCTGTCTTTTGCAGGTCATCGACCTATACTTCCTTCAGGTCACATGGGTTTCTCACACACAAACACACAAAAGGGTTGGTTCTGGGAGTTTTCTTTTAATTAGTTGATGCCAGACCTCCCCCGCTAGTACTCTCTCTCTGTAGACAAGTGATGGGAGAGGGCTATCTGTCTTCTTGCCGCCGCAACTTTGTAATTAGTTAACAAAAGTGCTGAAAGTGATTGGGCTTGATGAACCATGAGAAAAGAAAGAATGTTAAAGGAAAAAGTGGGCACGGACTGTTTATATATCATGTTATCTTTCTTTAAATGTTATTTTGTGACTTACACATCTGTGAATAAAAATGTTTTAGTATATTTTTAACAAAACATTATCGAAAACATAAATAAAACCTAATACTGTAAGACACAATCAGTTACAATGAACTATGAGTGAATAAATAACTTAATTTAAAATGCATTTATTCATAAGAAAATAAACAAATAAATACATAAAACATATGTGATGCCAAATGTGGGAAATACATTGTTTCTGTTTCCCACGTCTATGAATTGCAATACAGCAGTTGTCAATAAGACAGACATCCTGACATCCTGAAATATTTCGTTTACACCAGTTATTAATAAATAGAAAAACATTTTTTGAAGCCGACCGGCCCGAGAACCATCTAGAGTAGACCTTGTTTGACTATACAAATAGCCTACACACCGTCCACTATAATAAACTATGATGCAGTAGTTTATTTCATTTTGTAGATAGCCTGGCCCTTTCTATTGGCCTTGTATTTGTTGCTTGCATTCATGTAGCATGCAGTAAGTTTAATTTAAACATTGAAGAGGGGGGGTGGGGGTAGGGGTGTCCACATTAAGTGGGCGTCTGGGGTCTTCCCCATGACATTTTGAGCATAAAACACTTTCCTGCATTCTGGTGAATTTTTATGCAACGTGTACCTTTTCTTTTCTTATCCTTATGGTGTTAATATCTTTATCCATGTAAAGGAAAATACAAAAAGGAACAGGTGGCTATTTAAAATATAATATAACGCAATAAGTGTCACAGGCATTCTGTATTGCTTTCAAATTATCCTGGAAAAGAAATTCATGAAATTCATTCAGGAACCAGGTAATGCAAAATCTAACATTAGGGATAAAACTTGACCAAGTCAGAAAATAATCATAATTTCTTCTTCTTTTTTAGAGGTTCTTATTAAAAGCAATTTGGGTGTGCTTAAGCACCAATAAAAAGAGTTTACCGCCAATGTTAACAACCTAATCCCATTAGTTAGTTATCCGACCAATTCTAGCCAACAGGGTAAACTTTAGAAAAATGAAAACAATAGCTATCGTTTGGATGTGTGAATTAGGCCTATCTAAATGTAGAAAATGTTGCTTACTGTAAATGCTGACTGTAACTCTGCTTGGGGTGCACCATAGGCCTGTGTGTTCATTTGACAGAAAAGCTTGGAGTGTTCCTCGCTGGATGTAGAGTAAAACGTTAGAAACTTAAACATAAAAACTTGTTCACCACTGGCCGGTTCGGCCTGGAACGGACCGGCCGTTCGGGTCGTCCGTCCCAGCTAACAGTAAGACGCTGATTGGCCACACACAAGGTTTACCAGTCTGAAACACAATGATTTCCAAGCTCTTCAGACTGATTTTCAAGGAGAAGTCAAACTGAAGCTGGAGCCTCGTGAGGCCACCCTGATCTCGCGAGGCTAAAGCTGGAAATACAATGTGCGACGAAAATGATCGTGGCCGATTGTAGCCCTCACACTGTACGATCAAAACGTCTGTCCAGACGGTTGAGTCCTTAAAATGAAGGTCCTCACACTGTATGGACCGACCATCAAGCCCGATCTGACTGCTCACACTGTATAAGTAAAATAAGCCTGTCGGTCCATGCAGAAGCTCCTCTGAGGCAGGGAGAGATTTATCAAAGAATAATTGTTTTTTTGCAGGATGACAATTCAAAGTTAAAATGTAGACCATTTGTAATTATGTAATTTACAGTAACAGTAAAAGTCCCCAACAATGCTGTTAATAATAGCATACAATAGGCTGCCCTGCTATAAAACATTACTCAATGAGTAGCCTAGAGTAAATAGGCCTCCATTAAAAATAGATAAAAAAAACAAAACAGCCATGCAGTCTACAGTAGGCTAGGCAAGTCAAGCAAGTCTGTTGCCACAGCTCTACCAGTCAGCCTCTGAATTTATTATTAGTATATTTCCAGTGCATGCAGAAAAATAATGCATGCAAAATATTTCATGCATTTGTTGGGCACCCGGCGTTGCTGTCAATATCACACTTCATGTCACCATGGCGCTTTCACAAATTTTGCACAGGTGCAGTGAGCCCAAAAGGCACTGGATTTGGGGAATAGACTCATAACTCTGCTTCAACTGTGTGAGATCCTGACAACAGCCGACCAAACTGACATGGTCAGAAATGAATCGGGTCGTATGTCGGAAGGTCGGGAGCTCTTTAACACTCCCCGCAACCGATCGCAACCCCTTGCACACTGCACGGCAAACAACATCCTACAAGCCGAATTGCGGCACGACTCCTAATGAATTGTTTGGCTCAGCGATCGGACCAAAAACGGGCACGAAATTGCACAGTGTATGCCCAGCTTAAGCAGCCCCTCCCTCAACTGAAAACACCAGAATGTGAACAACCCCTTCCTTACCCAAAAACACCAGAATGCAAACAACTCCTCCTTCACCTTTAAATTCAGTGTTTGAGTGTGGTGCATCTTCATTACGTCTCGCTCACCACATTTCAGCCTCCTCAGTAAACCAAATAATGCAAATATTTCAGCTCTATCCACTTTGTTGTTACTGTTGTTGGTTTATGTGGAAATGCTTTTCATTTTCAATTTGCTGTTGAAATGGCTTTGATTGCTTGTTATTATCATAATAATGCAAGATTAATAAGATGGAAATAATTACAATTCAGTATGTAGGATTCTCTGAAGGAAGAATAACTAATACTTAAGAAACACCAGCAGAATAAAGTAGTGCATTGTTCGAAACACAAAATTCAGTATAGTAGCACAGAGACAAATTTGGTCAACGTTTGTAAAAGCAATGAATTATACAGTATGCTGTTCTGTAGACAATGTTGTTTGTCTCACAATTGAAATTATCTACCCAGTCATAGCCAAGGGATGGATTTACAGTGTGTGTGTATGTATATATATATATATGTATATATATATATATATATATATATATATATGTATGTGTATATATATATATATATGTATGTGTATATATATATATGTATGTGTATATAT
>JAODTR010048451.1:0-17500 GCA_025399935.1 Amblyopsis rosae
GAGAGAGAGAGAGAGCGAGAGAGAGGGGGGGGAGGGGGGGGGGAGAGGGAAAGAGAAAGAGAAAGAATGAGAGAGAGGGGGAGAGACAGAGAGAGAGAGAGAGAGAGGGGGGGAGAGAGAGCGGGGGGGGAGGGAAAGAGAAAGAATGAGAGCGAGGGGGAGAGAGAGAGAGAGAAAGAGAGAGAGCAGTGTGAGGAGCAGGCAAGGCCTTTCCGTGCCTTCTTCTCAACTTGCCTCCCGGTTGTCATGACGACTTGTACTCCTGGGGCTGGCACTGGTTCCTTTTTTTTACCACGCAACGTTTTCCCAGGCGGGAATATTGCGCCTTCATATCACCACGCCATTCTGTGTAAATATATTCTTTCTGTGTAAATGTATGTACTATTGTTGTTCTGCATCTGAGCTGGCAATGCAGGTAGTCAGTCACAGAGATGATGTCTGTGTCAAAGGGACAGCCGGCATTGGCGGAACAAGGGGTGTGAACCAAATGTCTCGCAAGTGTCACCATTTTTACGCATCACGTTGCATAATATGATGCAGAGCAACTTTGCTTGCTGTTGTGGGAGTGGTCGCCTCTGGTTCCAGAATGTAAAAGGACACACTGTTTTTGGCTGAGTGTAAACCATAGACTGTATATATATAAATGGACAAACCCTCTGTGACCCATAGCTTTTCTCAAGAACGGATTTCTCGCTGTGCATGCTCTGGCCGTCGCCATCTTTGCAGTACCTTACTCCGCCTGTAACGCCCCATATACATTATAATGGGATAAATGTATGGCTAATATATTTTTAACTGATGACTTATAAAACAATTCACATCCCGCACAGTTGTCTGGAACGGCGAGACTAGCTAAAGAGACCACCATTTTTACATTGGAGTCTTTCGGGATTGACTGTCTTTTGCATCCTGCCTCAAGTGGCCATTCGATGAACTGCAGGGTTTAGCACTTCGTTAGGTATAAAGAACCATCAGGGCTCTCTAGGCCTAAAATAATCTAAAATATAATATCCTACATACAAAGTAATCTATTTTAATTTAATAAATTCATAATTTGACAATCAAAATTTAAATACAATGAGTCTCATGTACGTACGTTAGCGGTAATCTGCGCTTAGCACCGTCCTCTAAACTTGCCGTTAATAACACGGCGAGTAGTCTGGTCAATGTTCCAGCCATATCCGTAAATTGCGGCGCCCGAAAGCAATGCAGCTGACACCGAGCGTGGCACTCAGTTTCCGCTATGAGGAGGAGGATGTCTCAGATTTATTAGCCATTCAATTTTCGATGTTAACTTTTTTAATGAAAAGTTGGAAGTTTAAATGGAAAGGTTAGACCTAGGCTATAGCTTCTAGGTTATTCCATAATCTGTTGAGGAAAACCAAATAGCCTATTAAAATATTAAAAGTCAACTTAAACAAGAGGAGAAAATGTGTACCGGTAGCCTACAGTATCAGTGGACTGTGGACTTAAATGGTTTTCAAGTAATGCGATGTGAAAAATGTTACTTATTTAAAAACTAGATAGACCACCGTGCCAACTGATTATATAATGGCCACCGCTGCCATTGTGTATTGTTTGTTAAAATGGTTTATTTGGGAAAACGCATTGTGATGATAAGCCTACCGGTTCTGTAGGCTAAATTGACTGAATAACTCTGCGTTCATGATGCATGTACATTTACCGTGCATATAATGACTAACATAATTGCATGCAATGCTTATGTAACTAACCTATAGGCATAGATAAGCTCATGATGTGTGCTTTTAATCATATGATGCTTTTTTACCTCGACGAAGGAAAGGATGTCAGAGGGCCAAGGTTGAATAGTCACGGTTCGCTACCAGTATAAACACAGAATAATGAGGGGTCTTCTTAGCTGTATTATTGCGGGATCTATCAAGTTCTGCAAGCATGTTCCTTGCCTTTCCCCACTCTACTGTAGCGCTGAGTAAACCGTACAGTAGGTGGATAAATGTATAATGTTTACGGAACACACAGCCAGCACTGTCAGCATGTATCCCAGTGAAAACAACCATTACCAAGTGATCCGTCTGCAGCTATACTGCAACTTCAGCGTGCAGGCGTATCAAGAAAATACAGTAAGCTTAACACCTAGCCAGCATGACTAAAAGTCTAGCGTGACATAAGGTCACGTTTTAATCATCAGGAAGAAAAAAAAAGGAATTGCCTTTATGGTGCCTTGGTCCAGAAAACCTACAATCCACAAAGCCTCTTACAAACCCTGTGGGATGTGGAGGTGGGGGTAGAACCACAGCTCTCTGCAACAGGTCATCTACCAGAGTGGCTTTACTGAGGTGCTGACTCAAATAGCCTATACGGCATCTGTGCCTCCTCAGAGGGGTTAAGAACCAGTGTGATTGAGATTTGGCAGGTCGACAGCACAGTGCCAGCCAACTTGCTCAGCTTACAAATTAGAGGACCTGATGATGTCGACAGCGGCCAAATTCCTCTAATTAAAATCACAATGCTGAAAGCGCTGTAACAATGGAACGCCATTGCTCGGGGACACATACTTTGCCCTTATTAAAGGTAATATAAAGAGTAAAAGTTAATGGTATGTATATATAACTTCCTGACATAGGTATACTATACCAATGTACCGCTGCCACTGTAAGATTGAGGTTGAGGCAGGTGATGGTTTCTGAAGAGTGACATTAGTGTGCACAAATCTTTCAATATTTCATAACAGTGTTGTAAGTCAAACTAGGCCTGGACGATAGGGCCAAAATGTATATCTCGATATATTTAAAAATTTCGGTCGATACGATATTATTCCGATATTGATATGAACAATATAAGCCTCAGAAAAACTGCTTAAAACGCCCACAACGGAGTACTTACAAACGTCTGAAAAATGCATTTGCCAAGTCTATGAAATCTCCTATTAAACTGTAACATTTTAGCCTTCATACAAGCAAAAAATATGAAATCACATTCAAAATAAATAAACAAAACTCTCAACTGTGTCTTTCTATTAGTATATTATTTACCAACAACACAGCAGTAAAGGATGAGGTGGGGTTGAGGTGGGACCCAAAAATGCTCGCAGTGGAAGTGCCGAGAATGGGTGTAGGCTAAGGACGTTTAAATAAGTGCCCTGACTAGATTGGCCAATCATATGCTTTGCCATGATCAGATGAGCAGTCTGGCCACTGAGATCAGATGGCAATAATCTGATTGCGATCAGCTGACAATGAGACTGCGTGGCCGGGTGTGACTTCATCACTTCATCGTGAACTATTGCTACGCTTTATTACATTTTATTTCAGGACGCTGTTCAGAACACTCAGGACATCTTACATTGTACATAGGCAAATATATAGATCAATACATAACATTTTGGTAATATATTTACTATAGTATTGGACATATTACTAAGGCAGGAATATCTATTTTAGAAGCAATATACAATTAAATTCAAATAAAATATTTTGGAAATATATACAAAATAAAATAATAATACATGCTTATTGGGAGAGCAGGGGAGACCATGTTACTTATTCGCTCATTGAGCTCATTAATACAATTATTTGTAATCTTCCTGGCAGTATTGAATTCAAGCCTTCATGCTTCACTGTTAATAACTTTAACATAATAATAACACACCAACTTCAAGAAATTCTTGTTTTGTTTTGAATAAACCATACAATTGTTATTAAATCATTATTTATTTGCATTGCTGCAAAATAAATGCAAAGTAAACCTTTGGCAAACTTTTTTCTTTCCTACACTCAACGACAGAAGAGAGTCATTGTTCTTTGAGCTAGAAATACTGTGCATTGTGTAGGCTGTATGGATTACTTTTCTATTCCTGTAAAACATAAACCAAGCAAACCATCGCCAGCCATCTACTATCCAAACATTCAGAATGAATGACGTTAAACCTTCAACTGCAATCCCAGTTTATGAGATATCTACAGTCAATTTGATCTCTTTTTCTATTTAGTCAGCTACGTATACTGAATTACCCAGAAAAAACGTTGTTAATTCATGGAAATCTGAGATAAACTGATTTCTTCCAAGCTTGTATGAGTGAAAACCCTCAAACAAGCCCAGAAGAAAATAGTGAACTCTCCTCTTTGGAGGATTAAGAAATGATGAAGGCTAAATATGATTTCACTTGCTATTATTATGAGGTTCATGACCAACCAGGAGACGCTAATCAAGGCTCTGGTGAAGGAGGAGAAAAACAGCATAGGCTATAGAGCTAAAGGGAAGATAGGGACACAAGGAAAGCACTCGGCGCAAAATGGCAAAAGCAGAAAGGAAGATACGCGCAACTGTTCGGCTGACAAGGGATGATACATGTGTAGTAATAAATGGAGAAGTACAGAAGGAATTCAGTAAGGGAAAGAGCGACTGTTTTCTTTTTGCCAGACAAAAGAATGGTGCAGTACGCTCGGCAAGGCTTAGCTTACTTTAAACACTTGGGTGTGTGATATTTTTAATTTGACATCCCTTTCCTGTTGTCATCCTTCAATGACAAACGGAAACAAAACACAGGAGCACACAAAATGCAAAAAGACCCAGCCAAAGGAAACTTTTTAACTCTGTAATCTGAAGGCACAACCTTTCTTCACAATGCATTTCTCTGTCATATATTTATACAACATATAAACTACTGTAATTCTTCTCATAAAATAGACTGACAAAGAACACAGAATGATTATATACATGGTATAAGGGCCAAGCAACCATAGATCTCTCTGCATGTGGGCCGAATGTACCGACTATCTTGGAAGCATGCCTGGACAAATAAGAGAATATACATGTTAATTAAGTGCTACAGTATTCAACAAAACACATCTCACTGGGCCAGTGCCCCATGTAACCCCGCAACACATAAAGGCCCTGGCAAGGTAGCACTCCATCTACTTTATATTTATATTTAACTGCAGTCTTGTTTACCCACCTCCCTTGTAAAGACACTTTGGAGTGCTTTATCCTCATGCCACCTCTTCCCATTTCTAAGAGCACTTTACAAGGTAGTCCAGTGTTACTTTCACATTTCAAAACACTCTTCAAAGAAAAGTTTGAAACGCCAACAGTGAAATGGCTCTGGATTTGGATGACAGGGGTAGCAAACATTCTCTGCTAGTAATTATTTATTTTTCCCAGAGGGGGCAAATGTACATTTTCTCTTCAGTCAATAGTTTTTTGTACTATTAAGTACGGTAACTGTACTTAAGTAGCTCAACCAATCGCACTACATAAACTCTCCCCTCTCCTTGGTGATAAATAATAAGTATCCACAGAAAGTCTTTAACATTTGCTTCTCCCCATTAAACCCCCTGCCCCACAAGCAGCATACTGTAGACAAACACAGTGGTGGTTTGTACGTACTGTCGATGCATCCGCCGCTCCCAGTGAATGTCCCAGTGAATGTCCCAGGGCTCACAGGGACCTGATAACAGATCAACTGACATTTCTGGCCTATCAGTGGGCGTGAGGGTGCATCGTCGTGAGGATGTCGTGTGGATGTCGTGAGCATGTCGTGTGGATGTCGTGAGCATGTTGTGTGGATGTCGTGAAGCTGTCGTGAGCATATCGTGTGGATGTCGTGAGCATATCGTGTGGATGTTGTGAAGCTGTCGTGAAGATGTCGTGAGCATATCGTGTGGATGTCGTGACCATATTGTGTGGATGTCGTGAAGCTGTCGTGAAGATGTCGTGAGCATGTCGTGAACATATCGTGTGGATGTCGTGAGCATATCGTGTGGATGTCGTGAGCATGTTGTGTGGATGTCGTGAAGCTGTCGTGAGCATTTCGTGAGCATATCGTGTGGATGTCGTGAGCATATCGTGTGGATGTTGTGAAGCTGTCGTGAAGATGTCGTGAGCATGTCGTGAGCATATCGTGTGGATGTCGTGAGCATATTGTGTGGATGTCGTGAAGCTGTCGTGAAGATGTCGTGAGCATGTCGTGAGCATATCGTGTGGATGTCGTGAGCATTGTCGTGAGGTTGTCGTGGTCAGCGGCGACACCACGCCAAAATATGACACTCACGCACACGCCAGTCGTATAGCCGCTGTACTCCCCCCCACCCCCCAGCCCCCAACAAAAAAACTAAACAAAATAATGTACTGGCGGAATTTGCGTTGGTAGTATACCGTGGGCTTTTTATCCCACTATCTGCTCCCGCGCTGCCCTCCTCTTTTTCCTCCTGCTAATTAGGCAGGGTAATTATGATTGGCCCTGGCCAAGGGGGAGAGGAGTTGGTGGGGCGGAGGGAATGGGGGGGTCAGAGGAAAGGAGGACAGGAGGAGGAGACCATGCCTAGTCTAGTCTGGAGTTTGGTGTAGCATTAGAACCCCTTCTCTCTCTCCTTCCATATCTCTCCCTCTCACCCCCCCCCCCCGCCCCCCCCGCCCTCTCTGACACACAGCCCTATGCTTAATTAAACATGCCTCACAGGGATGCAGGGAAAGAGAGAGAGAGAGCGGCAGATAAGCTTGTGATGGAGTGTGAGCGTTGGGGGGGGGGGGTATGCTAAGGAGGACGGAAGGAAGGCAGTTAGGTGGTGGGCGAGGCCATGTGGAGAGGTAGACAGAGAGAGAGAGAGAGCGAGAGAGACAGAGGGAGCGAGAGAGAGAGAGACAGAGGGAGCAAGAGAGTGTCGGAGAAAGGCAGGATGAGAATAGTGAAAAAAAGGGAGAAAAGTTAGTGTGATGGCGAGAAAAGGAAATTAAAGACCGTGAAAGAGAGAGGGGGAGAGGGAGGGTGGAGGTTGTTATAATATATGAAAATAATTGAGAGACCCTCGAGACTGTGGAGCTTCAACACGAGCCAAACTAAAGCAGGAAAACGTCTAGAAAAAAGCAACACTGCGTCCACACCCTCAATACGCAAGTTGCAGCCAAACATGTCATTTGTGTGCAGCAGTATAGTGCCTCTTCATAGCTTTCAGGGAGCCACGTATGATCCTGTAACACTGCACAATATGGTGATGGCGACAGCTCTTCTTATAGAATTATAACAACTCCTCTCATTCACTCTCCTGCATAATCAGAACGAAACATGTTGCAAAGTGTTCAGCAGGGTGCCATTTGTTACAGCAAAAAACTGGGCTACTGCCCTATAAACCACATTTACAAAAACAATTAATAATAATACATATATAAATAAATAAACAAATACTCACATACGTTTAATTATGACCGAGTAGGACCACCAACAGTGGACAGTGCCAATTAGTGGGATTTACTGTTGTGAATAATAAACTAGGCTAATAACAGCACCATTATGAATGTGTAATCATATTAAGGGGACATGGGGACTGGTTTCAACCTGGTAATGATGACATGCAATTAGAGCGCAACTGTTATCACCAGGATCATATCATCAATAATTCATCAGCATAACACACTTTGCGTGGCCCAAAGATGACATCCAAAGACTAACTAGCTACGTCGCCTTCCTTAAGTCCAGATGCTGACAGTTGATGCCACATAATTGGACAGCACTGTTCCCTGAGAAGGTAGAGTTTGATGACTAATGGAATAAAAAACAGCCAAATATTCACTCAATTTAATTAGGCTGAACATCATTTGCTGGGTAGTTGTTCATGCTTACTGAGACATCGCTGGAACAGAAAAAAATATGAAATGGACACGTTTGAGTGTTATGGAAATATGAATATAACCTAAAAAAAGAAAGACATGCTTTTTATTTCCCTCTTACTACAAAGCAGACATTTTCTTAAGCCCTAAACCATATTCAATGGTTTTTACCTAGCAAAAACATGCCCATGCATGTTGGTTGGGTTTTTGCAGTTCTGATTATCTTAAGCTAATGTTGGTATTAAAATGTAGATAACCCCTGTGAGATGTCAATTCAGGTTAAATATTCCATGTGGATGACACTGGTCTTTAGTAAATGAAGATCAAAATCTGCATAAATATATGTTTTTCATTTTCGCCTGACATATTGTTTTGTTATTTTTTGGAATTATGCATCTTAACCTCTTTTACACTATTGGACTAAAATACAACATCTGATAAAGGGGTGAAGCTCAGGATGAAGAGGTTTTAAAGTAAAGTTAGACAACCGAACCCCGGTATTGACCTACCTGTAAGCATCCTTAAGCAAGATGCCTAATCCCTAACTGCTCCCGGTGGTTGGTCGCTCCTTGCATGACAGCAATCACCATCGGTGTATGAATGTGTGTGTGAATGTGAGGCAAAATACTGTAAAGCGCTTTGAGTTGCCTAAAGGATAGAAAAGTGCTATATAAATGCAGTCCATTTACCATTTACCATTTACAAACAAAATTGAAGACACTCGAGGAAAACACATGCAAGACTATGTTACATTATTTAGCTTTTTTAACCGATCCAGTTGATGAGTCTAGTTCTTTTACTTTGGGGAAGGGGGAGCAATTCTTCGCTTGGTGCCGAGCTAGCAAAACAAAGCAAAAACAAACACAAAGAAACAATCAGAGCCCGGGCAAACACTCCAACCTGTAAGTGCAAGAAATTGTCAGTGCTGCCTTACACAGGGAGATGAAAAAAGAGTTTGCCAAAGTTTAATTAAATAACAGGAACATTGTGAAAAATAGTGAGCCAACATCTGGGCTCTGCTAAAAGCACACCAGCTTGCCTGCTGCTATGAATGTTGGCAAATTTTTTCTCAATAGCTAACCTTTTAGAGTTGGGGAGAGGTGGCGCAAAAGCGTACTTCCAAGGCAGGTGAAAAGGGAGAAGGAAGTACGTTATACAGAGCGCAAGGTACAGAAGAAAAATGCCCAACTCAACTCTCAACTCTTTTGATTATGACAACAGTCTGATAGTCATGATGTAACTGCACTAGCAACATGATCAAGAGAAGCAAAAATAATAGGTAGTCTCTCTATATATATGACTACAATCATTGACTCAGCAATACAAGTATACTGTAAATACCTCAATTAATCCATTACTTAGAGTAGCCACTTCAACTACAACTCTTGATCTCTCAAATCTGCACCCAGATCATCTTATGAGATGTGGAGAAAAGACAAGACTGTCTCCCAGATGCAACAAACATGTGCTTTATGAAAATACAGTATTTGTCCCTCACATTGTAATAATATCAGACTCAGCAGTGATAAAAAATAACACAAAATTAATTTGGTCAAGTTAGTTACAAAGGGCTCTGGTAGCCTTTTAAAGACTTCCTTTGTGACTAGATAAGGAAACGCTGTTTTTCCACATTGTAGAGAGAAATATTCAAAGCAGCTATTTAAATAAAAAAGGTCAACTTTAGGTAACCCACTCCATGGCACACTTGGAAGAGAGTTGCAGAGCTTCGAGAAGTTTAATGACCAGAGAGTTGTTACATGGTATCTGAGATTGACTAAATGGTTGGACTGGATCCTTGCCAAAGACAACCTTGCTGTGGAACATGGTTGTTAATTACTGCTAGATGTGCTTAAGGGCTAACAAACTGTATAAGCACCAACTCTCCTACACTGCTAGTGCACCTTATCTTTCCATGAATAACTTTTACAGGCCCAAATCACCAACTAACCGCCTGAAAATGCTCTGCCCTTTACCAACAGCAACAACAACGACGACAACAAAACAACAAAACAAATATAAATGCCTTGGCTTAGGCCATCGTTCATAAAATGCTAATATCCTATTTTGCAGCCATCGGTGAATTTATTTGTCTGTTTAATTTTGCAGGTGCCCTTAACGCCCCGATCAACAATGGGCGGCGGAGCGCAAAGAGGCGGCACCATCTGTGTGAGAGAAGTGCCAATCGGCACACGGTCATCGCTCTTCGCCACCGAGCGCCGAGGCTCCATTAGCAGGCACCGGGTCCATACATCTTTGGCCATCAGTTATTTGGCAAAGGCATTTAGAACGCACCCCAACCCCCGAACCCAAAGGCTGCACGTCTGGTGGAAGCCACATCTCCTCTCTTAATCACTAGTAGTAATTAGTTTCTGCTGGTGATATTAGTAGGTACCGGTGCTGGAGCAGTTGCAGTGTGTGTCGAAATGACAAAAAAAGAGAAAGGAATGGAAGAGAAGCCTTATTCGGGACGATCGGAGAGAGTTGGGTTTCTGTCCAAAAGCATTACAAGGTTGTCCCATGAGGGGCGTAATCCATCAAAGTGATTTTTCTCCTGTCTCTCTCTCTCTCTCTCTCTCTCTCTCTCTCCCCACCAGTCTCCTTTGCAACGTAATCATTTTCCTCTCACAGCCTGTGACATTCACAAAGGAGACTGGTTCAGGCGCCGCATCTTGCCAAAGTTTGGGAGGACCGTCGAGTCGAGCTGAGAGCGGGATGCCCAGAGGAACAGGACGACCCCCTCCCCCTGCTCCCTGTTAGAGAATGTATTGATTTCCAGTCTCTTGCTAGTAAATTAGATTAAGACAACCTACTGTATTTTAAATATACTGTATGTGACCGATTGACCTATAAGCTCCTTGCCCGGGAGCAGATGAATGATGACCATGTTGACCTGTCCTTACCTTTGACCCACTGCCCCTGTTGTCTTCAGTCGTGTCTTGTCATATCACAGACCATTTTTGAAAATATTCCTATAGCTATCCCTCTTCTGTCAATAGCATAAATATATGTAAGTGTTTTTACATTGCATGATGGATGTGTTTTCTTGATCAAGCCTTTATAAATTATATTCAATTAAGATAACAATGACTCAGAGCTGAATTATTTTATTTTACCCCCCCCCCCCCGTCAAGTCCTTGACTTGTTTTACTTTTCCCTTTAAACCTTTCATCCCAAATTGATTGTCTACCTGAAATCTGACTATTACATTTTAATTTCAGTAGTTGTTCTGTCTCCAGAAGGCCACACTAACCTTACCTTCAACATTTAGATATAATGGGTCTTCTGATGAAATATCACCTGATGAATAAAGTGGAGATCTCAGCAGGTGAGAGCTTGAGCAGTATGAGCTTATGGAAGAACGTGTCGTCAGGGGACAGAATGAATCAGAACAGACTTTATGACAACCCAGTATTGGATTCTTTGACAGTTGGAGTGACAAGCCTAATCAGTCAATCCAGCTCAATGTTAGAAATGATGTTTCCCTACTAACTAAAAGACCTTTAACAGTCCCCTGGCTGGTCTAATGGTTTAATTCACAATAAAACAGGAGGTAACCAAGTCAACCAAGTCCATCTTCCTTTCAATAATGATTAACTCCTTTCCTGTCTTTTAATGTGCAAATGAATGCATCTTATTTATCTTTATACACATCTTACTGAACGTCTATTTTTCTGCAGTAGCTGATACCATAGACCAGAGCTGTTTATTCAGAATTTATAGGGATCCCTTTTGGAAAGGTTAATAGTCTTAAGGGAGTTCGCACATTCTTACTAATACCTATGCAAACAATCTGTCACGCCAAATTTAGTCATGAGGCTTGACTGAAGTTGGCCTCCTCTCTTTGTTTTTTCCGTATATGCAGAATACTGCTTCAGAATCCTGCTGCGAGATCTCATTCTGTTGTGCACTGAGCGTGTCATAGCACTTTGTCAAATATGTAGACAGTATAAAACACACACGCGTGCATGCTGAAAAATATGGTATGGGTAGAGGGGGAAAAAAACAAACATAATCTGACAAGTTTGTGGCACATTTGGTTCAGACAGTGCGATTCCCCCTGGATCTAAGGAGGTGGAGGAGAGGAAAAGGAGCAGAGAAGTGGGGGGTGGACTAGAGAGAGATGAGGGAGGAGGAGGAGAGAGAGGGACAGAGAGATGGAGCGAGAGGGAGAGAGAGAAAGAGCTGGTGAGTGGAGAAGAAAGAAGTTGTCAGAGCAATTGTTCCTTCATGTGAAAAGGTGACAAAATACATAGGAAGCGTGGAAGGAATCACCAGTGGTATGATGGAGGGAAGACAAGAAGAAACAGAGACGCACACGGAGGACAAAAGACACATAAATAAGGTTAGAAGAGATTTCAGATGGCTAAGAGGCAGCTGATACAAAGTTGGCTGTGTTCTCATATTTGGAGCACTTCTGAAGAAGATGTGTGGCACCGCACTCTTACATAAATATAAGAGGAGGAATTAATTCGCCATGCATACAGTCGCACAGATAATCCTCCAGGGGAAGAACTTCACTAGCACATCACAGAACATAACACATAGCGCATACACAAACACACAGGCGTTCTCTCTGTGATATTCTTCTCCTCTACACACACACACACACACACACACAACGTTAACTCTGACAGTGTTGCTGCTCCCAGCAGTAATGAAGGCTCATTTAACACAATCTGGCAGTGGGGACAATTTTACTTTGTTTAGTTTGGCCAATATCTCTGGTGAACCTACCACTGCTGATTGGTGAAAAAGGTGTCACTAACTGTGTGTCACGTGACATCGTTTTCCTCCACTGACACACCAGAACTGCAAATTGAAAGGCTTTCATTAGTAGATTGTAGGCTAAAATCCTTATTGCGTTCCATCAACTGGTGATAAATAGCAGCAACACTCATATTTATTTATATAAATTAGGTTGAGGCTGCAGCTTTAAGGCCAGGGAAAATCTGCACTCTATAATAATTGAATGTAATAATTCAATTGTCTCTTGTATAACATATGGGGCGAAAACTCGCAATCAGTCAATTTGTGGTGGTATAGTTTTAGTGTTTGATTAGCATTCCACAAGGAAGTTTTATGGTGTAGCCATTCACACAAAAAACATTATGTTGGAATAATAAGAGCATTCTAGGCTATCAAGCAAAATCCTAGTATTGTAGTACGACGATGCATTGAGGATTTAATTAACTAGTTTAGAAGGAATGCTCTTTGATGTGTCCATCACAGTTAACAGTGTTGCCCTTAATCCACTTTATTCCTGATCGGAGATATTTCCCATGATTCATAGCGCATTAATAACAGTTCATGTTCGTCGTTTACGGTTAGCAGCTATTAGCCTATAGTAGCAGTGATATAGTACTGTACATTGATTTAACATTGTCTTTTTTGGTGATATATTTTTAACAAGTTGTTTGCATTTGTTAATTGGCCAAACATGGCACAGAATAAACCTGAGCTCACTGTTTATCTCTGAGCATCGAGTGGAATTGAAAAACAGTAAAGGTTACCATGGCTGCGAATATACAGGAATAAGATGGATAGCAAGAAACAGAAGATACTGTACTGTACGGTACTGACTTTAAGGCCTGCAAGATGGCATTATACTGTATGTATAATATAGCTCATACTTTCAATAGGTTTGGACTTTTGGAGCCTTTTGGGCCCAGTAAGGGATTTAGTATATCCTTCACGTTAAAAAATTGCTCTACTGACACACGGGGCAAGATATTCTGATATACCAGGCTCCATTACCAACAGCATTCTACAACAGCAACATGAGGAACTGTAGCATGTAAAATGTTTAAAAGCCCAAGCTAGCAAGGACAAAAACACTCACAAACCTTCAGAGAAGCACACCATGCTCCGAGTAATACACAAACCATCAAAATGCATGCCCTCTCTCTCACTCGATCACGCACGCACGGACACGCACCCAGCATAAACTTACCAGTTCGGTACATTGTCAAAACATACATGATTGTACTGTACTTTCCGTTTGGACAAAGCGCCCAATCCCACGATCATAGAGTACATCTTTATATTTGCATGTAAATCGAACAAACGGCCCTTCTGGCATCATACAGTAACTACAGTAGATTCATTTGGAAAGTTCACTGACAAATAGCATATGTCATGACGCACCTAATCGTTGAAAGTTAAAATATATAAAAAACATATATATATATACGTAAATGTCTTATAATATCCTAGATTCAGTTACTGTAAATAATTTAGAGAATCACAATTAGGCAAACATTCTGCGAAAGCACCGTAACAAAAACCAACAATAGGTCTCAAAAAGCCACTTATATTATGCAGTTATCACTATTCTGAAATACACATAACAGTAAGTAGAGCAACATCGTGTAAAGCCTCTTGATTATAAACCCACAGGGAACTGTTTGCAGGTGACTGGGCCAACTAAGAAAGAGGTGACATCCCCCGGTGTATCAGCACATATGACGTGCCTCACCGCTGAGAACGCTTACACATTCACAGCCCCAGTGACACCGGAGAATGTGGAGGAGCGCCTCATAGCTGCAGACCATCTGTCTGTCAGGAGCACTGTGCAAGGAGGCGTGCCAGCTGTGCCCACAGAACTGCATTAGCGTGCGGAAGCTCGCAGATGTCCACTACCGCCTAAAACTGAGCCGCGAGGCCTAGGCCTTTATTCTTGCTAACGTCTCCATTCTGCTGTCCAAGGTGATGAACAGACACACAGTACAAGCAGGCGTTTCTATTTTTTTTTGGCTAGCAGTTCCTAAATGACAGGAATAAAGGAATGAAAGAATTTCACAACGGGGTTTTAATTCTCTGTGTGAATTTTGGAGGATTCAAGAGTAAATAGCGTGTACTGTATGTTTTCCACTTTTGTTCGACGATGTTCGATGTGTGTGTGCACCTGCCACAGTTGACAGGCTCGCTTTGTGTTTCCAGCACTGTCTGCTTTTCTCTACTGTACCTTTGGTTCGCTCTGCCTTCCTGACATGGCAGTGAATGACTTGATAAAGCAAATCCTCAGTTCACTGCTGTCTGGTGTAATCTACCTCATAATTAGCCCTCCAGTCAAGTAATGTGTTTTTTGTTTTGTATTTTACATGCCGGTGTATATACGCACACAAAACATGTGCATGCGTGTGTACAGTACGTGTCTGTCCTGCCCACTAAGTTTTTTTACGGAATTACCATCCATTTCTATTCTTTAAATCAAATGTTAACATTCACTGTTTGTTTGTCATTCACGCACATGCACAAACATTTACACTCTCTCTCTATATCTCTATATTTCTGTCACATGCAAATGCGCACGCACGCACGCACGCACGCACGCACGCACGCACGCACGCACACAAACACGGGGAGGGGGTGCAGATTGTTGTGAGTTAGTGCACAGTGCGACCAGTCTCCACGGCAGCGCCGTATAGAGTCCATAAAGCATGATGAATGGCCCATCATCATTTACCTCTTTGGTGACTTCTCAATGCTGTCACACCAGTCTGGCAGACAGACAGGCAGACGTGCGGGGAGACAGGCAGACAGGCACACGCCACGACATTCAGACAGACAGGCAGCCATATGGGGAGACAGACAGACATATGGGCAGACATATGGGCAGACAGGCAGGAAGGCACGTCACGACATTCAGGCAGACAGACAGACAGACAGACAGACAGACAGGCAGAGAGACAGACAGGCAGGCAGACAGACAGGCAGGCAGAGAGACAGACAATGTGGGCAAAACTATGCTACTGTACAAGGTTCACCAGCAAACGTGTAAAGATAAAGATAATAGTTGAATAGTAGTAGATTGCTGATTAGGGCTGTACAGACATGTCATTATCTACATCTGGCTCTGTATCTGTATTCAGATTAGACCGGACGTGGGCGTGGTTTACACCAGAAGTAATATAATACCAGGCGAATGCATTGTTTAAACTAAGCCTGAGTTCAGGATGGTGTAATCTTTACTTACATTATAAGATCATGAATGGCAGGTTACAAAACAGGGAGGAGGTGGGCAGTGGGTTGAGCAGCAATCACATGGCTAGCAACAACAAAGTGGTAAGTGTGTTTTACAGATGCACAATATGATGGTAGCCTACTCTGTCGGTGGTGTAGCGCACTAAACCTATTCCAACTGCTGGGATATGTCAACATACTCAAATTCATCAGAATAAGAGATCATGCATTTTAGGAGTGTACCCGGATCCAGATACTTTAGTCGGGAAGGTACGGGTAATAGAATTGGAAACGGATATTAAAACTACCCGAAGTTGCATGCTTTTATTTGGGTTCGGGACATGTTTGTGAATCAGCTGATGTTTCTTCACATCGATTCATATTCATATGTGGATGGCCACAAAATAAAATGATTTTTGCAACACAGAACTGATTTCACTAGCTAGTTATAATATGTACCACATTATTGAAAAGTGATCGCTCTATCTGTAGTTGTCCCCACCGAGTCAGGCAAGTCTAAATTGCAAGGTGCAAATTATATCTAGGGCGTGTCCAAATCCATGTTAGCAGTTAACGATCAGTGCGCTTGGCGCATGGTTCAAAAGGGTTGTACTTACACTCTTCATTATTCGCGGGTGTGTTTTGGGCGTAACATACCATAAACCAGTCCGAGCATTATCTCCCGTTCCCTTTGAAAATACAGGCGCACTTGCATCATAAGTGGATTGTTATTATATCGGTAGAGTTTGTTAAAGCGCTGGAGCAGACAATCTAGGCAATAGCGAGATCCTTAAAATATGTTTATGGAGGTTACAGACTAATATTTACCATAATATTTCACATTGTACTCATCATTTTTAATCCTTTGCGTATTTGTTCTCTCCTGTGCGTCCCTGTGTTTGTAACAAGCAGAGTGTACGCTCGTTGTACGCGTGCCATTGGCAATACTATGTTGACAACGTGTCATGCGATGACTTTAGACAACTTTCCAATGACTCAAAATAGCAATAGACCACACCCCATATTTAGACCATGGACACTCAAATGGGCACAAGCGCATTTGCTATTTAAACAAATGGGCGCTGAACGGTTTGATTGACAACTGCGTCGGTCTGAAACTAGCGAGGCCACTTTCGTTCCCGCTGTGCGCCGCAATGCGCCAGTAAGATAGGGTAGAGTTATGCTATTGACTAGCGAGTTAATATATAACGACGCAAACACATTGTGTGGCAGCTGGATTTCTTTCAAACCCCCACAATATATCAAATTCAAGCTTAGAACTAGTAGTTTCATTTAGCTGTGTTTATTAATTTCCTCCATAAAAAAAACAGCCAAAATATTGAGAAAAAACGAATCTTTTACCTTTTAAGATATTTCAGTCAATAGTCATATCCCCAGGGTAGAACATAGGGTAGACCCTACAGTAACCTATCAGCCAGATGTCATGGTATTTTGAATTAGCATCCACTAACATTTAATTTATTATACGAGATGAAATGTACAATGATAATGTGGAAATATTTCATATTTCAACAATCAAATCATTGTCCATTGACTGAATTGTTTTACTATGTTTAATAACTGTAACTTTTTACCCTATCAGCCAGGTTTCATGGAAACTCTGTGGGTACGACTACCGCAATAACTTTTCAATTATGTGATAAATAAAACGACTTGTTGTAGTGAAATCAGTCCTGTGTTGCAAAAATAATGGGCTTTTTTGTGGCCATCCTCCACATGTGAATATGAATCGATTTGAAGAGGCATCAGCTGACTCACCGACCTGTTGGCTTTGATTCTTGAACAGAGTAATAACATCACATTTCGGTAGTTTTAATAGATAGATAGATAGATAGATAGATAGCCAAGCTGTACGTATGAATGAGAGACTAAGCGAGAGAGAGAAAGGGAGAGATAGAGAGATATCCTTGAAGTTTGCTGAAATAAATGAACC
>JAODTR010048493.1:0-18526 GCA_025399935.1 Amblyopsis rosae
TTGAAGAAAACTGTGCTTTTCTTTCAAAAATTAGGAAATTTCTAAGTGACCCCAAACTTTTGAACGGTAGTGTATATTTGCAAAAATATTTCCAAACTATTTATCAAAATGTTGAAGGCATCAAATAATATAAGTTAAAAAACCCTGAATAAAATATCCACCATACTTGTGTAATGTAAAGCTGTACAATTAGATGCAGATCACAGCGAGAGAAGAGAAGGTTTTTAAAATTAAAGGTTATAGTGACAGGCAGAGCTATGAATCCTCCTCCCTCTTTACCACGACGCTGTGCGCATGTGTGTGCGTGCATTAGTGTTCGTGCCAAGGGAGCGCGCATCTATGCAACTGTACACAGCACAATACAGTCAGTTACTATAACTGTTCATGTCAGTGTAGAGTGAGGTGTGCGTGTGTGTGTGTGTGTGGCGTGCGCGCTCATTAACGCGTGCGTGCGCCAGGCTTGCGTTAATAGAGATGAGAGGCGCGGGGTCAGTACGTTTTCATGCATAATTCATGAAGCAAATTTTGGCGGAGGGGTCCCAGGGGAGATCTGCTCCATTGTAGTGGCTGCAGACATAAACAACAGAGTGGCATGACGTGCGGGGGATGGAGGCGGGCAGGGGAAAAGGGAGGGGGTGTAGGAATAAGAAATAAGCCTTGATATAAGAGGCGTTCCCCTTCTCTCTGTTTTCGCTCACTTTCCATCCTCCATCACCAAACGGAGGGAGAGGGACTCAGAGAGAGAGAGAGAGAGAGAGAGAGAGAGAGAGAGAGATTATCTGCATGCATCCCTCTCTTTTTTAGTCAGTGTTTGTTTACATTTTGTATTTTCCCTGCCAACTGGTTAATATAATTAAATCGGGGGATAAGGTTGTATAATTAACATATCAAGCATCAGGCTGGAATTAAAAAAGAATCTGCAGTTGCTTTTAAGGGGATACAAATAGAGTAGTAATCCGTATGTGTGCGTGTATACTCAAGTAGTCAGTGAAGAGTGCGTGCCGCTAGTCTCACCCTCCAAATTGTGTTTGTGCTCCGTGGAGTAGGCTTTGCCAATCATAGTCCAGACGGGCCGGAGACACCCGAACAGCCCCTCCAGGAAGCCCCCTCCCCCGGTAGACTGGCACTGCAGCCGAGCGTTGCCCACATGGTTGCGTACCGCCCCGGTCTCGGCGCACGGTCCCTCTCCCTCGGTGTGCCCGGGAGCCTCGTTGTTGTCGTTGTCGTGGAGCTCCAGGATGCTGTTGGCGAAGCACTCGTGCTGCTCCTCGCTGTGTGTGGGGCTACGGCGTCCTCCGCTCTCGCCGTCCGCCGCGACTCCCATCTCTATGGAGATGACGTTGCGGAGGACGCACTGGGTCGGGGTCAGGTCCATTTCCGGGGTGCAGGGAGTCTCCGCATCGAGCCTCCGGAAGGAAGGCGGTTCGGAGAGGGGCGAGTTGAAGCCGGAGAGGGAGGGGGAGGGCGCGCGGTGTTCATGGATGAGGGCCATGAGGGACTCTACTCATCAGAACAACCCACCAACTGAGAGCCCTAATAGGCTACCTGCCACAAGGAAGATACATAACTGAGTCAACGATTGGTAAAAGTTCACACTGAAGTAGTGGTTTGCAAATGTCCACCCCTTCTATTATTATTTTCAATTCAATCATTTTGCAACCCCTTTCTATATGGTGTTAATTTTCTAGCTTTTGACAATCTACCCAAAGGGTAGAGACTGTCAATGGACACAATGACCTCTGTGAAGGGAGTAAGATACCCTCTTTTTTTGTGTGACATTCAGCAAATGTCACACAAAAAATCACTGAGTCACACTGAGATGAATTCACAACCTTAAGGGTAATATTTTAGATGTCTCACTCTCACTCTGTCTGTCTACCTATTTCATAGGCAGTGTGACCTATGAAGACATACATCTAGCAACTACCCTACTACTATTTTAATCCCTACAAAGCCAAATCTTAATATTCAAGTATAACAGTCTTGGTTATTATTCTGTTTATAATTCTGTTTGTAACAAGAGTCAAATGAATTAGTCTACTCTAGGTCATAGAATAATCACTTCATAGCCACTCAATAATAAAAAATGCTTAGCATTTTTTTTTGTGGAAGTACCATTTGGAGAAACTTTTGTAAACCCAAGTTTACTAAGAATGTTGGACATTCCAGAGACACATCATTGCATTCATAGTCAATTAATTTCCTCCATTAAAACTTTACTTGAGTAAACAACCATTATGATTATTATTTTTCAACAAAGTATTTACACCAAAATAGCAATGAAAAAACACTGCTATGGGGATGAGATGCAGTTGTTATACTGTATGACTTTTTTTTATAAAAAAAAATATATAAGCTATATTACTTTATAAATATAAATATTGTATGACAAACAATGTGGTTTGTTTTACATTTTGATCTCAACGTCATTATCATTTTGTCACATTCCAAAACAATCATGTTTCACATGAGCAATCATAGACTATCCTTATAATATTGGCATGATGATATAAAATCATGCTTTCATAGTGTAATCTACATCTGTTTATAGGCTATATAGCAGAACAGTCTGTGAGGCAAAATAGGTAACACGTTGAACATTTATGTCTAGGCTACATTAGGCTAATGTGTAAATCTAACAAATATACAATATAGAAAAACAATTTAGTTATAAAAAAATGAGCAGGAATTAACGAACCAAGCCTTCATCATAAAACATGAAGTCTTGAAAAATTATCCTCATTACAGAACTATACATCTGTTGTCTGGAAATGCACATCACCTCACACTGACATAACAACATATCATTCACATGCGACTGATTCTGTGACTAAATAATGTCCCCACTTAATTTATTTCGAGGCATCAGCTGCAGGAATTGCAGCGGATCGCTACGGCTGTAGCCTAATAAGCGTAGTAGCCTACAGTTAACGTAGCCTTCAGTAGTCTACGCATAAACGGTTCTACTGCTGTTGTGATCTTGAGAATCAATGCGTCGTCACATGTCCATATTGTTAAGGTTAAAATTTTACTGTGCCTATCTGGCTGCCGTTTGCTGTCGATCAACATATAACATGTATCACGCTATAACTAGCTCCCCATCGGCAACCGTATTAATGACAGCCACCTGCTCATCACTTCAACAAAATGCTTTAAATGTGTCCTACCTCAATAACGAATAGTGACGTCCATCGCTGTGAGTTGCACGTAGTAATCCACGTTGTATTTGAGTAACCTGGATTTATTTTATACGTTGTTCTAATGTTTACCTATTTGATTACCGGTATTCCACTTCTACGCGTTTGTTGGATTAATCTGCCCACGACCGCTTCTCAGCTCTCGACATCCAGTGAGGTTTAAAGCCAATAATGATCTACCATGCCACCGTCTGTCTGCACAATTTACCTGTATTTAGTATTCGCCTCCTACTCTACCAGATGTTATATTATTGTCTTGTGTAATACAATCTCGACAAGGTTTAGCCTTCGAAGTCGATCTCACCTATGTTAAGAGGACGGGAGAGGGGCGTGATGTTGTGACGGAGATCTAGATGCTATGGTGCGATGAGGAGGAGGAGGAGGAGGGGGGCGGAGGGGGGGGGGGGGCAGCTTCAAGGTCTATTGATGTCCTCCAATCAGAAAAGACCTGAGGTCTGACTAGTACAGTCCAACGAGTGATCGACCGCGGCAGGTAACGGGTTCATGTGCATAGCTGGATACAACTGCGTTTGTGTTTGTGTGTGTATGGAGTTATCAAAATGATATAATCTCCAAAGCATGCAGAATGTGACTGGACAGCGATTTAAATCCCTCAAAACCCTATTAACACACTCTGTATCGATTGTAATTGGTATATAATCTGTGAGAGCCCCGTCTGCGAGACACTCAAAGGACGTTTGTTTTAATGAGCTCAAATATACTGACCCATTTTTCCACTAAAATGAGGAGGAGAGGTGGCTTCGAAAGACCTGAACTATTTTACAGTCAGTGAAATATATCTTATACATTGAATATTTATACGTAAATAGAATAGACTAAATATAATGTAGGCCTATAGGCCTCTGTACATACAATACATTAATGCAAATATCTGTTGGTCTACTTCGAATCTAACTCAAATACTGTTATTTTAAATAGCCTCATTTTCTAAACTCTAAGTGAAGAAAATCTGCCTTTCTTGGGTTCAAATTCCATGGGGTTAATTTGTCACAGGGAGATCATGAACCCCCCTTGAACTTTCCACCTTCCAAAAATCCTATTATTTGTCAGACACAGAAAACAACACATTTGTTTAACATTTGGCAACATTTGTTGTCTGTCTAGATGGTTCTAAATGACCCTCGTTGAGTTCTAAATCCAAATCCTGCCCTTATCCCCTAGATTAAACCCTAACAATGACAATGACATCATTCCTGTAAACAGCAAGGAATACCCAATTTGTAGAACCACTATCTGAGATTGAGGCATACAGTTGCACATAGACACAATAATTCCATGTAGTGCAACATGAACAGGAGCAACCCAAAGTTGTTTTTTCCACAAGTATTTGATTATTAGATATTCTTAATTGATGTATATAATCCAAAACAATGTAATTGCATGTTAATTGTTATTGTTAGTGCACGTTAACAAAAACATTAGCATTTACTGGTATTAACATGCTTTGTTAAATCAAAGACCTTATGTAATATTCAGTTCTAGGATAAGATGTTTCAAATGTACACATTAAAATGGAGGGAGGCATCCCACAATCTCCTCTCTGTACTGTGGTTTATAGAGTGAGGCAGTGGCACAGTGTATTTGTTCACATCAAAAGCATTCCTTCTTCCCTTTTCTGAAGACATTCTCTATGGTATATTTATTGTTGCTAAGTTACAGGTTGGCTCTTCATACAGTTGTCAAAATGTCACCATAATTATTATACCTTTGATTTTCCTCTACTTCTAGAAACTGTAGGCTACTGCTGTTTGTCCTGGAGAATGAAGTGGCGCTGCAGAGGATCTGGACAAGGCAAAACAAATTCACCAGAAAATAAAGTGGTCTATAGTGTGACAGGGAAATAAGACTTTACTGTGATAATATAACAGACAGTACAAAATATCCATCCAAATTATGCATAATTTGGCAGCAATGCATTTGTAGGGGATGGAATCAGCATGATTGGCTTTTGAATGTTAGGCAGAGGGCTGCTATTCACACTCACACATACAAAACATTGGAGGAAAGTAAAGAGGAATTACAGTGCATTTATGTGTGCAGGTGCATTGTGGGTATCCATACAAGGCCTGGTGCCAAATGGCCACAGATCCATCCCAGTCCAGTTATGGGGGGTGGGCACTTCTGGATGCTGTTGGGGTGTTTTGGGGTGGGCTTTGTGTGCGTGTGTGTGTTGCGGTGGGGGGTGGTGGAATCAGGGGTCAACATCAATCTCGCTCAGCCAGCTGCCTCCCCGGAGAGCCTATTTATTGGTCTTAATCAGAAGCCCCTCATGTTACTCTGTCACTTCCTCTCACATATTGCTGAATGGGTCGCAATTAGCTGGTCCACTCAGTTGTGCTGTAAAATGGAACACAGAAGCCTAGCAGCACACATAATTAGTGCTTCTGATTGTACATCTTATTATGAAACATATGAGAAAGGAATTAGCCTACAACAAATGGCAGACATCAATGCCTGCAATGAAAGGAAGCTGTGTTGGTTTCTGTGTATGTGAATACATAAGCATTTGCCTGTGTGTGCTTGATATGTGTAGCTGTGTCTGTGTCTGTGTCAGGGTGTAATGATGTGATCACTTCCTGTCTAGCATACTAGTGTCTGTTCCGTCCATATAGTCTCATATTGGGGGTCATTAAGAATGGCGCCAACCTGGAAAGGGGAAGTCTCCATTTCAACACGGGGGATGATCTCACCTCCTGTCTACGGCTCAGGAGGAGATTTCATTCACAAAGTTCATCCATTTACACACACACACACACACACACACACACATAATACACACAAACAATACACTGTAAACACACTGTCTCCCCCAATGGGAGAGTGAGTAGACCAGCTGTGTCTACAAGGGCGAAAGCTTCAGGTGAGATCATTTCCGGACCTCCTCTTCCATTCCTAAACGGTACAGACAAAATGGAGTCCTTCATCATTTGACTTTGACAACCAGCCAGCCCAACGTGTTCAAAAGTGCTATGTTCAAAATGTGGCAGACCGTTATAGAATATCTATGCGCATGTCTCACAAAAAGGCTGTCGTGAACATCCCAGGTCCTCCTTGGCACATCTTGCAGAAGGAGCTCACAAAACAACTGCGGAGGAGTGACTCATTCTTGCACGTTCTAACATATGCTAATGTGACATTTAGATGCAGGCAGATGCTTTAGATGTTCTGGGAGATTAGAGATGCCTGGGATTCCTCTTTCATCTGGCTAGATGCCTCGGCCCAGCCAGGAGAGGGTTAACAACAATGAGGGGAAGTTGGAGATGCCTTCCTGCAAGTCACATGGTCCAGTGCCAGGAAGGGGCTTGTGGTGGATGAGAGGGAGGGAGGGAGGGAGAGAGGGAAGGAGAGAGAGGAAGGTGGTGTGGACCTAAAGGGGGTGGAGTCAGAAGCACGTTGCCGTGGAAACAGAATCCTCAGTTTGGCCAGTGTAAAGGCACAGGCCTGATTCTAGGTGTTGACTGCAGCTAGCAGAGGCTATGTTACTGTGATGGGGGAGTGCTTTACAATGGAGCGCATACCGTGCATTCTAAGGAGAGCACGCGCACGCACACACACACACACACACACACACACAGATCATCATTCAATTCCAAATCATTATCTGTCACAATAATCTAATGGTCACTTAACTACAGCAGACATACAGTAGCATGGTTCAGAATGTACTACATACTGCATCATTCATTACGTCAAAAGACAACTCATTTGCATGCGCCGTACGTTCACAAGCATTTCTTGATTGAGCCGCCCATTTAGAGGACACGAATAAATGGGCGTTAAATTACAGACGTGTAATTCGTGACATTACAACCGCACGGTGTGCACATAGCAATTAATGAAATAAGATGTGTAAATGATACTCAAGGTTACAATTGGATTAACTTCACTTCCCAAACGTCCTTGAGTTTACCCGGTTAGCAGCTGTTAACAGCGTTAATGATTATGTTAATGACTTACTTAAAGCATGTTTATTGAAGGCCTTACAGTATTTCTGGCTGCATGGAATTTAGTTTAGATCTATTTTAATGTGATCTGTTGTGGGAAATGTGTTATGCAACCTTTTATCACAGTTCTCAAATATAATTAACAGGGCATTATTTTGAAGACATTGTCACGTTACTGTCACATCACATGTAGTGCTACATTGTTATGCAACTTATTTTTTTTGCTTATGAAAATTCTATTTATTGCCCTCAGATAGAAATGACTGAACATTGTCTCTCAGACAGAAACTCTGTAAAATGAAATAATGAAATAATAATAAACATTCTTCCAGTCAAAGTCTGAATATAAAAGGATATCTTAAAATTGAGTGATTTTGAGATTATACCTATACACGAGTCGCTTTGGATAAAAGCATATGCTTAATGCTGCATATGATAATACATGGCTTTAAAATGTAAAGGAAAAATAAGTGTTTTGTAAATTATTTTACTGTACTATACATAAATGTTAAAGAATAATGAAACATGTAATGTCCCTGCATTAGATGCTTACAGGAAAATAACATACCGTACAATTCTGTGGGAGTCACTGCAGTGTTATAACACTGTATGGAGTGACGTACCATCGTACACGACATATAATTGGCTTCTCGATCCAACGCTTCTTTCTCCTTCCTTTTAAGGCAAGCGAGGGCAGGTTGATTTCCCATCAATGTGTGTTAAACTGGAAACTGCAGAGCACAGTCACACGCGGGCACTGTGACGTTCTCAGTCACCTCCCACAGCTTCATGTCACAGCCAATGGTGCACTACAGTGCCGGGCGGTCTGTGAGTTATGAGGCTGGCCAGTGAACATGACCGCCCTTGTTTGTTTCATTTCATTGTGACTCATTCCATGTTTGGGGCAAATACTTACTGATGCACCGCCTGTAGTATGTCTCTGCATTTGGTAGATGTATTTGGTAGGTATTTGGTTATAAATATATTTCAGTCTGGCAATATACCATTATAAACTACTGTACCACTATTATGATTTGTTACAGAGAATGTATTAAATTAAATGTTAACCTAGATTTTTATAATGTAGACCTGTTTAGTCAGGTGGTGGTATCATTCACCAAATGTATATTATTTTGACCAATTATGGGCTAGGCCTTCATCCTAGCCTAATAAGTACCTTTGACTGAATCCATAATGGAATTATAACAGCTAAACTAACATTATCATTAAACAGAAACGTGTTTTGATGGCAGCACATACATTTAAAAATGAATCAAGAAAATATATTAGAACACGCTACCTAATCTGAGTTTTTAGGTGCACAGCCCACTGTCCAGTGACCATGCTTGCTCATGAGGAAGGAGACTGCTGTTGAGGGAGCTATAGCAACTGTCCATGGTTCTGAAAGAAGGTTAAAGGCCTATATCCCATCTGTGTCAAAAAGCATGTAGTGAATATAGTCTACCCTGTTTCGCGAAACTCTATTTGTTTTTTTATTCTAAATAATAATATATTTTCTGTCATCATTTCATCTCAAAAAGGCTATACCAAATAACCAACGTTGGCCAATGCAGCAAAAATCAATCAGGACAATATGCCTAATTTGATTGACGGCAAAAGTCCAAAGGCCTACGTATAGTCTAGTTTTCAAGGGTCTTGTGAAGTCGAGAAATAACACTGCTTCAGCAGGAAATTTGAATATCTTAATCAATTATTATCAATTTAATTAAACTAAAGTAGACGTTATGATGATGCGACCGGTAGCCTATCAAAATATATAACTACAGCGCCATCTGGCTGTTAAAAATACAATCTGCATTTTAGGCTACAGTAGGTTAAAATTATCGATCATGTATTAGCCATTGTGAATTGTAAAAACTCATCGTTCTCAATAAAATTTTCTAAATTTACAAATCCGAAAATTGACAACATAAACTAATCTAACAACATCTGTAGCCTAACTCAATGCAGCCGAAATGCTTTAATATTATTAATTTAACGACGTTAAATATTTGGAAACATGCTACAATGCATGCTAAACAATTTCTTACGGCAGATATAAAAATAATTACTCACGAGGTCATGCATTTTGGTAAATAAATACGCATCACTGTTTGTAGAGCGTGGAAACTAATTGAAGCGTGCAAGTAGCCTAAACAAGAATCGTGGGCATGGAGAATGACAGGCTGAAATGGTGCGGATTCGAGATTGAGATGTCTTCATTTCTCCCGCCACCACCAAAATTGAGGGCAGATCTTTCTCTCCTCTTGAGATATGTGAGCTGCAGAAACGTCAACTTAAAAGGGTATTTCCTCTTAGGCTCAATTCAAGGAATCCAATTTGGTAAATAATCATATAATCAACGCGAGAACAATATTCTATACACTCCGGTTTGCGCCTGCCCATAATTGGCTACAACTGTGTCTTTTGATGGGACAGATGGAACAGGACGGGAAGGATGAGAGATCGCCTACCCCAATGGATGGTTGAATGGATAAAAATAAAATGTTTACAGTTCTTCTCAATTTTAATTTAAAATTGAGAAGAATGTAAACATTTTATTTTTCAGAAAACAAAGACACAGAAATCAGTATCTGATTCGGTTTGCCTACTGAGACATTGAGATATTCTTGCAGTGAGAGAGCAGATGGATACTGTGTCTTCATCCCCAACTGGGTAAAAGCTATAGACAACCACCTGTTCTACCCAACCAACACCAATGGCCCACACCTGTCGATTTACTCACAAGTGTCGCAAAACTGTATTTGTAATCTTCTGTCCGATATTATATTGCAATCCTCAACTATAGCAAAGTTACCTAGCCTCCGCTAAACACTTACAGGGCACCCAGAATGGTGACACTTGGTGTTCAACTAAAGCGTGCATGGCCCGTGACATGACAAGACATTTCTCACATTTATTTGCCAAAGAACAGAAAGTGTGAAAGATCAGCAATGTATGATAATGTTACCACCATCAGTGGTTCATACACAAGCCACTGTACAGGGTATGTTGAAAATGTACAAAAGTAGGTAAATCAAAGAATCCATTCCAGGCCACTGGATGGCAGTAATGCACCATACATATCTTTACCAGTGCTCAATCTCCCCATATCCGGTCGGTGCTACAGTAAAACACACCGCGTTTCTGCATGCTGTATATCAACGATGTCAATGAATGTCTTGTTATGGTACACTAGCATTTAATTTAGCAAAACGTACGTGGGTTATAAACAGAAGTATATCAACCAATTTACTTCTACGTACAGACTTACTTACTACTGGCAACTATAGTCAGCTTTCTTTTGAATGTACTTTAATTAGGCGCTATATGTCTAGTCAACCCAAAAGACTGCGCAAAGAAAACATGTCAGAAAAAAGAATTGGCACTCATAACGGGAGTTTTCATTGTGATGAGGTCCTGGCTTGCTTCTTTCTTCGTCAGCTCCCGGAGTACAAGGTAGGCATTCCCCGATTGAGATTGCAAATGCAAAAGTGAGTTTTGCCCTCTTGTCTTTCCCAAATAGTTTTTATCACATTAATTTGGTTAGAGTAAAGTCACAAAACACATTCATTCTTGAATCTAAATATAATTAGTTTTTAATACAGCGCAGCTCGTGTCAATAGTTACAACACACCAAGTGAGGGTGCTGTCGAGTGACGGGATAGGCTATGGTACGGGTACCCAATGCTATTGTGCATTCATGCCTAGGGCCTGTAGCTTCTGGAATGACGATATTTAGTTTAGCAGAGAAACTGACAACAATTCAGTTATGTCATGTCTTAAACATTATCTTTGTTTAATGCACAGGATGCGGAGATTGTCCGAACAAGAGACCCTGCAGAACTGGCCAAGTGTGACATTGTTGTGGATGTAGGAGGAGAATTTGACCCACAGAAGCACCGCTACGATCATCATCAGAGGTATATTGGTGGAGAAGAGGGATTTAGCAATGTGATAAGAAACAGGAAGATACTGTACATGCAACAATCCCTACATTTTACTGTCTGCAATAGCTGACAATGTATTTGTCAGTAGTTGGACATGTAGGTTATACACCAGTGAACAATATTCTATTAGAATCATTTCATCATATTGCCATCATGACTACTACAATGTCAATCATTAAATCCAACAAAGTAATGCTATGGGCAAAGAAATCACAGCCAACCGGCCAGCTATTATAATTAATACAACAGAAAACATTTTCACATAAGGATGCTAGTGTTAAGCATAGAACGATGAAGGCAAAATATAATCTCCAAATGTCATCCAAACTGAAATAGATAGAAGTACTCAATGCAGACCCTCATAATCCCTGTTCTCACCAGATTTTAGGGCTAATCAAAAAAGGTTTTTCATCAAATGTTCTCAGACATTCCCTGGTAATAATAATCTGTTAATTGCAAAATATTGTGCTGTTCTGAACATGCCAGTATCCTGCAAAGAACACTTTCCTCAGAAAGACGTTATTGTATTTGGATCTGAGTAATTGTTGGTGATTGGTGGGTCACACTGACCTTACTTTGCCGTTGCTGTTAACATGCATGATACAAATAACTCTATGGGTACAACATTTCCAGATGAATGGCAGGAACAAAACAGTGAATATCAATGGCTGGGTTGTTGTTGTCGCCTTTCTATTCAATGATAACAATGGATTTATTTGCATAACACTCAAGTGAACAACAGCTATGGCTGTGCAGATGTTTTGGATTTTCACCTGTTTTCTGCTGTCCTGTTTTCACTGTTTCTTTTCTGGCTATAAATAAACATTAATCGTCTCTAGTAAATGACCCATCTCTTAGTGTTATGCTGCTGTCACCATGTATTTCCCTGGGAATGTTTTCCTCTTCATCTAGTCAATGTGTTGTTGTTTTTCCATTCTGCTCATCTGGCCAGACTGCCTGCCATCATGCCAACATCTGACTTCAGTATACTAGGTGTTCATGCACCGTACTGTTTTCCCCACTGGTTGGGTAGTCTATTTTGGCCTTTACTCTGACACTCAGTCACTGGTCATTCATCATTCATCATAATTTAATGGTCAGACGGAAGCATATCCATATCCCATGTGTACAGGGGGCGCTGCCAAGCACGTCACCGTGTTTAATATGCACTGCAACCATAGTGGAAGCATAGACTTCCTCCTTTTCTTTTTACTGTACAGAATTTTAATTGCTCCCATCATTTGTCATTAGAGCTGTATGGTTTTTGAGATTAGCTGTGTTTTTAGATGAGATGACAGGTAGGCCTTTATGAAATGGTGTAGTTTTAATAAACTACTAAAACAAATTCTTTTTGGAATTGTCTTCAAACAAACATTTGTAAATGAATTGAAACAATTGTGCGGTATATGTAAATCAAAGCCTACATTGCAGAGGCGCTATAATTATTGAAATGATGCACTGCCCAGCTGTTATATTGCCTCTACTTAGGTTAATTTTGACTTGAGGTTCGAACATGTAATTTGTCCATAAGAGACGTATGACATCCAGATGGTTTGTTGTCTCAGTATTGGTCATTCAGTTAAACAGATTTCTACCTTCCGTGCCAGTTCAAAATGAGAGCTGCAAGAATAGCAGGAGAAGTGTGTTGCTCTTTGAGTTCGCACAGTTGGGCTGCTCTATGTTGCCCAGTGTATGGCTTCAGAATGTCTCTTTTCTGTCTCCCACCCACAGCCATTTCCTGAAAACACATGCAGAGATGCTTCATCTTGGTCAATTAGCTTACTAATGGCACCTCCTGAGCTACCCCCTCATTAGCTTCAAGCTCGGTTCTTTGCTGTACTGTAGCCCACGCATCTTAATCTGGCTAAATCCCAATTAATGACCACTGACCAGCATTGGCTCAACTGTGACTGTAAACTGTTAATTGATTTTATTTCAGTGTGTATATGTTTATTTATTGAAATTGTTATTGACAGTTATCTATAACTGAATTGACTGCAGTTCATTCCTTGACAGATATTTAGACAGCTATTTAGGCTGGCTAGAACAAAATAAAGCATATTGTAAACATAATGCAATGTGTCATATACCCTGCTTTTTATAGGGGTAGTGAACAGTTGCTCAGAACACTCTATGCTTACAGAATAACCTGCTGCCTAGCAAGACAGAAAATGTTAACATTTAATTTTTTACTGCATATTAAAGAAAGCTGAGACTCTGTAATAGGCTATTTATTGTTGTAAAAGAAGAATAGTTTGCTGTCGAAAATCGAGTTGCCTAACAAAAACCCACTAATGATTTTTATGCATCTGCAAATGAGTAAACAAAGAAGTGTTTTGTTTTCACGCGCCATTTTATCTTATTTTCCCCCCTCTTCAGGACGTTTGCGGAGAACTTCCACAGCCTGTGTCCTGAAAAGCCATGGGTGACCAAGCTCAGCTCAGCTGGCCTCGTCTACCTACACTTCGGTCGTCGCCTGCTGGCCCAGTTGACACAGCGCAAAGAAGACGACAATCAACTGGAAGTCCTTTATGACAAGGTGAGACGCGCGGACGGGCCACATTACGCTGTGATGAGGAGATTGTGCTTCATTAATTTGACTTCATTCACCTTTTTGGACAATATTAACGACTCTGCCCCTGCTTGCCGCAGCTATACGAGAACTTTGTGGAGGAGGTGGATGCTATTGACAACGGCATCTCCCAGTATGACGGGGAGGCTCGCTACGCCATCTCTACCAACCTGAGCACACGCGTAGCCCACCTCAATCCACAATGGAACAGCAAGAGCCAGGACACTGAGGTGTGTGTGTGTTTGCACACGCCACGTGCGTGCATGCAAGGAACACGTGTTGTTACTTCTTATGAGACTGAAACGTGAAATAGGGCTGTGTTAAAGGGTGTGTTTACTATTGAATGGCCATCGATTACATTTAGTTTACATTACACCCTCAAGCAAGCGGGTGTAATGTCTGCTGTTTGGGAGTCTTAGTTTGCAGATAGCTTGATTATGTATTAAGGACGGCTATACATTGTGCATTGGCCTATATAGCAGAGCTCCAATGTGACTCCGATGCAGAAGCAGCTTCAGAAACATTGTATTAGGAGTTCCACACTTAATGTGCATACTATTGCAAGCTTATTTATCAGGACGGTGTTAAAAGGTGATGTGATTTCTTACCAGAGAGTCTAGGAACCCACTTCAACTGACTCCTCCATATGAGTCAAGATTAAATGGATAAAAGGGACACTGATCAATACCCTATTGGCAGATGCTGCTAATAGGAGCCTGTGTTAATTAGGACTATTCGTAATTATCGTATTGTACTTATTCCACTTATCTTATAGCAGTGTGTCTTAAGTCTAAGACTATTTATAGTCATATAGATGTGTTAGGCACATTAAGTGCTTCTGTTTGAATGTATGCCAAAGCAACCCAGTAAAATTAAATGCTGTATAAAGAAAAGCAGAGTCAGTAGAGGCAAACAGCTGTTTGATGCCTTCCTCTATTTGTTATTTTTTACAATAGAATGTAAATTAAGAAGAAAATTCCTATCAAGACATCAGTTGTAGTAGACTGCACCAGTGGTAATATAGTATCTAATAGCCTGCAGCTCACACATTCTACAGTGAAGCAAATACAGGTGCTGTCTATTTTCTGTGGTCTCATTTGTAGAGGAACAGAAATAATACTTGCACCAATATGCACTGGTGCTGCTGTTTTTGTGTCTTTGATTAGTAAGGAAGACAAATGCCTGCAAAACAGCAACTGCTTTTTCTGGCCTCTCTTGAGGTCTCTCCAGCATAGCACTGCCGTATGTTGACATTTTTCCATTGTCAAACTGTCTCGGTGGAGTAGCTGCCCTATTTGTTTCCTCACACTTCAGTTCAGATTAGTGCACCTTGCTGTCCCGGTAGTTTCCCGGAGTTTCTTTCAGAATTTGCTCAGGTGCGGCGAAGCAGCAATCCAGAGGTCTTCGACTGAGGCTAATTCTTGGTAATGCACTGCGTTACCAAAATGTCATCCGACATAAACTGCTTGATGTCACAATGACCTGGTGAATAGTGCGTCTGTTGTTAGCTGTAGTTAGATGAGTCACATCCTCTCTATAAAGTGAAATCAAGCAGAATGACCATATCGATGAATGTTTGAGTGCTACTAGTGTTGTTGTTCAGGTGGTAAACTCCAGCCTGTGTGGTTGTCGGTTCAATCCCTATCAAGCCCAGCCTACCTGTAATCATCTTTTTTGGTGGTTAGGCAAGATTTCCTAACCACTTTTTGCTCCCTATTACTCCTAATTATAGTCAAATGGAAGTCACTAAACTACCTAAAACTAAATGAAATGATCAAATAAGGCATTTACATGCCCAGGAAATATGTTTATATAGCCATTATCTGTGTGTATCTTTTGTTTAAATGGAAGCAGCAGTTTTATCACAGCATTCTACACGTACACACAGACTAATGCACATATCATGAGCAGAAAGCTATTCATTCTACTCTATTGATATAATATAACTCTGAGCACATTTTCATTGGATTATAAAAGATTTAAAGCACCCCTTTCAAACAGAATGTAATTTGATTCGGATCTTTCTCTGATCGAGGCGTTTCTTATTGGGCTGTTGTCCCAAGTAGATGAGGTGATTTGTCTGTACCTGAAAACACCTGGCTTGCCTGGGGATGCTGATGTGCTCTCTTCTTCTCAGAGAAACGGATGTATCTTATTTCCACTGTCTTGATGAGGCTTAACCACTTGGTTGGTCTTTCAAGTGGCAAACTCTTCAGAGGGAAAGGAGAGAGAGCATGTCTGTTTTATTGTCCATTGTGATAAACCTTTAACCTGACATGCAAGATGGATTGTTAGTCCATCTGAGGAGTCGTTGCCGAAACTTTGTAAAGGGCAGGCACTTTCAAAAAACACTTAGCAGTTGATTGGATGAACCATCTGGTGGTTTTCACTGCAGCAAACCTAAACCACGTCGCACACCTAAGCCACGCTCATAGCTATCAACATGACGCTGATTGGTACGTTCAGTTGGTGCTCAGACACATTCACAATGATAACCTGCTATAGATGCAGCCGGTTGAGCTCTCATAGACGTTACTGTAAATAAACTACCATTTTCATTTCACATTTAGATCAACACTAGATTAGAACCACTGAGCCTTTTTATAGTTGTCAAAACACAACACAAAGCGATTTCTAGAATGCATGTGTTCTCATTCATGGAATTAACCCAAGTCACTACGATGTCGGATTATGGCAACGAGTCTATTGCCTTCGCTTCTTTACACAAACAAAACAATGTGAAATATCACACTTTGTTTATAAACATCAATGCGTGTATCATTTTGCTGAGAAATGACAAGATGTGCAGTACACAAACACAAATACTGTGTCGTCTTCATGGGTGGGTTAGGCATTACGCAGCAGTTCCCTTTCTTGTGGGTGTCTCTTTCACGAAATCTGATGTCTGTCAATAAAATATCCATGATGTCTGCCAAGGTATGAAAACTGTGCAAAACTTTCCAGGTTATTATTAATTCAGTCTGTGGCCCCTATCTGTTTTGTCGTCTGCTTGCATTTTGTAACCTGTAGCAATGAAAGTACAGTGTTCTAAGTATTCCAAGTTGTTGATTTTTAAAAAGGTGTCTATTTTTAACATGAATCTAGTTCGGCTGAGAAGCTGGTACTAGTGTGCCATCTAGTGGCAGAAAGTAAAGAAAAAAAATACTATTCTACAGAATGTAATCAAGGCCAGAAGAAATTCCCAGATTATACCGCTCAAAGTAAAAAAATAAAATAAAAAAGCGATATGAACCAAACCGTTGCTAAAAAAAAAAAAAAGATATGAACTGAACCGTGGATTTGGTGAATCCTACTTTCCAGACTGATTCTCATAGCGAAATGAAACGATGGTTACATATGTAACCGCGGTTCTATGAATTTTGGATGACCGCCAGAGCTTGACAGTCACCTCAGACTTCTCGCAAGATGGCCATGAGGTCACTTCCTGAGTGAATGTGGTGACCTTGTTCATACAAACACTCGACCTGCACATGCGTGCGATGGACATCCAGGTGCCTTTGGCGGTCAGTAGAATTGAAATAGAACTCAAGCGCACGAGATCAGGATGGTCTCGCGAGGCTAGTAAACCTTATTCCTCGTAATGTAAATGAAGTGTATGTTGTGTGTGTGTGCATGCGTGTGTTGTCTAGGAGGGTTTCCAGAAGGCCATGGCACTTGTTGGAGAGGAATTCCTGGACCGTCTGGACTTTTATCAAAACTCCTGGCTGCCGGCCAGGGTTGTGGTGGAGGAGGCTGTTCAGAAGAGGCATCAGGTAGAAGACCACACTGACACACTATATAGTCTATATATATATATCTCTATCATATTGATAAGAGTAGAAATATTAGAAAATAGTAGTAAATAGCCTAATTGGTCATATCCATGAACACCGTTCTGTGGGCCATAAACTTGTGTGCTTGAGTGACAGCTGTGTGCTTGAGTGACTCCCTGTAAGACATTGCGAGGGTGGCAATCAATCCCTATATTGGAGTACACTTCCCAGTTTCCATTCATCCAAAGCGACGAAGTGAAAAGTATATTTGTCAATTACTTCAAATGGTTTTATGCCATTCATCACACACACATTTTTCTTACAACAGTGACGTCAGAAGTCATCATGACTTACTAAGCATCATTGGTAAATATTTCAAAATGAATGAAGAGGCCATCCTTACACTAAAATGTAGCCGGAATGATATCACTTAAATTTAGAATAATATGGAGACAGAAATATAGAATAAGATGTAGACAGACTAGATAAAAAAAAAAAGAATGCACCTGAATTCTATACAACGCTCCCAGTCCCAACATTTGTGAGTTTAATGAAATGGCAGCATATATGTTCTTGGCGTTTATGGGGATTTGCACTCATCTGCAGGTAGACCCAAGTGGAGAGGTGCTGGTGTTCAAACAAGGTGGTTGTCCCTGGAAGGAGCATTTGTTCCACTTGGAGAAGGAGCTTCAGGTGGAGGTTCCCATCAAATTTATCTTGTATCCAGACCAGAATGAACAGTGGAGAGTCCAATGTGTCCCTGCCGGTCTCCACACCTTCCAGAACAGGTGGGATATATGAACAACCTTTAATGCGGAATATTGTTTGTGTGTGTCTGTCATTTTTTATTTAGACTAGCTGATTAGTCTAAAAATACCAAAACACTCAGAAAACCGTCCAAATTGATCACAATCAGTCTTAACAGTGTCAGCCTGTGTACATGTTGCAGGTCACTCCCTACCTGCTGTTTAACTTCAGTGGGTGGAGATCACAAAGGGGGACCAGAGAGTGTGTGCCAATTACAGGGGTATCACACTACTCAGCCTCCCTGGTAAAGTCTACTCCAAGG
>JAODTR010048503.1:0-18522 GCA_025399935.1 Amblyopsis rosae
CAATATTTAGACCTTAATTGTTTGTGTTTTCATATATATATATATATATATATATATATATGTATGTATGTATGTATATGTATGTATGTGTATGTATATATACACACATGTATATGTGTGTGTAGATAGATAGATAGATAGATAGATAGATAGAAAATTAGATAGGGCTATGTCATATATTACATGAAACAAATGAGTGTCAATATTTTTGACAATAATGAACGTGTCCCATTTTACCAATATCATCTGAAAAAAGTGATCTCAAACACATTGTGTTTGAAGTGGAACCTATTCTGTGTTTAATGCTGCTTTTTTTTCTTCTTATCAATAAGAGGAATTCATGTACTTACAATGGTTATATGGCTATATACATTGGGATGATTCTATAAATCGTTCTAGAAAGCACATTTCCAGAAAGTGTTCCATTTTACCAATACACACCCTATGTAGGCCTGTGTTTCATACGTTATGTATAGGCAAAGTGTTGCAAATTGCTAGTTTATCTAAACTAAATACACATTTGCAAACTGTGATGAATAAAAATACCTTTTTGGTTTGAAACATTGAGCTGAAGTCCCTGGATCAACGGAATGCAGAATTCTCTCTACTTCTTCCCCTAATGTATTCTCAGGATCCCAATGCTCTTTACCCCTCCCCATGCAGTTGGGTTAAACAGTTTAGGGTTGTGTGAAGTTCTTCCTATGTTGTGAAAAACTGATATAGCCCCTGTAAGCCTACAGGTAGGCTAATTATGCAACTCATTTATCTCATCCACAAGCAGAACATGTTTGACACTATTGGCACATTTAAGACTCAGAGAATAAAAATATGCTTTTCTACTGAAACAATCTTATTAGTTTTTTAAATATTGTTTATTTTTATGTTTTACACAGGCCTACTTCTACACAATACATTTCGACTGAATTTATAAACTGTATGCTTATCCCTTTTTGAATTGTATAGGTCTACTAGTAACTAGACAGATGGTTGTCTGATTTAATGGAAGAAAACGTTGTGCATTACTATATAATTTAAGAGTGGCGGCAGTGTGTCAAGACTAGCAAAAAAATAAACATTCTGTAAATCAATGTCAACCAGGTTCTCAAATTAATTAATTTGATATTGGGTACTCGAGTAAACAGACATAAACAAGATTGCATCATGCATCATGCATCGTGCATTATTTCCATAAGTGAACTGCCCCTTTAAGAATTAGGATTTGGGAGTGTTGGGGGTGACGCGAATAGGAAAGCCAGTGTCTCTTTCATTCCGTCGCTATGAAAAATATTTAGACAAACGATCAACGATTGATAGACGATCATGTCTTAATTAACAACCACGATGCTATACATTATTTGCTAAATACATTACATTTGAAGACGCTGTTATATTATTTCTCATCCAGGGATTTAGGCGTCCAGTTCTGAGTGTTGGGATAACTTGGAAGTTCTTTGTAGCCCCGGTACCGTACTCAGTCTACCGGTACCGGTACTACAGGTCTGGAATATACGGTACGGTACATCTGAAGAAGTTGAACATGGACTGGGGCACCGAGCTTTGGGTGAGTTATTGAGCTGGTTACGGTACGGTAGGTTACGGTAATACGTGATCCCAATGTGGTCGCTAAACAATCTGGTGCAGACACATTTCGTGCTAAAATTGCTTCCCTCGCCGAAAGTGTTCCTTTGTCTACAAAAAACACCGCGAAATAACACACAGCAGCAGCCTACGGTAGGCTACTAGAGTATTAGTAGCATACACATTGAGAGAGGGAAAAACATCTACATTGGGACTACTGTTATGTTTGTGTCCTGTGCATATCTGCCTTTTGCTGTAAGGTAACGGTAATCGTGTCGTACCGTAGGACACACGACATTCTTATTGCATTGACTGTTGGTTCTACAAACTGCTTTCTCATCCAAGATCATCAAGCAACCTAACTTTGGCGCGGCACATGTGGAACGTTTTGACGTTACGGTGCCGTGCTTTGTTTGGAAGAAAATACACTCCACGTAGTATCATATTGACGACGTGGTTATTTTTATTTGCTTGCTTAGCCCATGAAAGCCTTGTATATGGGATCTTTGTAGAAAGCAACGTCTCTAGCATTATTAACTTTCAACGGCGTGCAGTTCAGCTCAGCTGTGTCATTTCCATGGAAATGCAATACCCCTTACCACTTCCTCGTTTGAGCCCATACTTAGTTGTCTACCACTACTGTGTATCGTCTCATAACATGTACTTTAGAAAACATTAGCCTACATTGAGTTTTATAGATATTGCATCAATGTTTGCTAGCTGGATTTAACCTAGTGTATAACTTTTTTCATCTTCTATATGAACTCCATTCTGTTTTTGTTTTGGACTATGACCCTATACTATTGTGAATATGATAATGTCATACGAATGTCACATTATTTGTATGTCAGAACTGAATTGAAATTGACCTAACAGAATGCTAGGCTACATTGTAAAGAGGATGGTGGTAGAAGTTTCTGATCTGATTTTGGAGCAGCCACTATTATTACCACTGTGTGCCAATAGAACACCCTAATTCGTTTTGCCCTAATTTGAATTGAAGTGAGTTATGTTAACATCTTACCCAGTCTCATTTTTCACAATTATGCATATTATGTTTACTTGCAAAACCGTTTTTTCTTCAATTCTAGGCCTGTTGGACTAGGCCTAGACTTGGACCATGTAATTGGTTTTGGCCACGCTTGGTTAAGGAGACATTCATTATCAACTGTTCCCTGTTCTCTTTGTCTGTAATCTACCGGCTATTTTAAGACACAACTTTTCAGTGTTTGAGATCAGTGCTTGGGCATTAGCCTTGATAGTGACTTTAAGTAGGCTTGTTGGCCAAATACAAACGTTGTAGAACAGTAGCGTGCCGTAGCCTGGCTAGTTTCTGAAAAGAAAAGATGAATCGATATTAAAACATTCACCCTAGTCCTGTGGGAGTTACTTTTTCTCTATATGACTCCTTTAGAAGTAATTTTTGGCAGTTGTATTTTTGGGAGTGTTGGAAGGGATGGACTGGATGACAAGTGCGATAGGTGATATGTTGTTGTCCTACAATACTCTACCAAATACTGAGCGTTAGACTATTGCAGGTCTGGTACGCTTCTCATTGCTTTATTCAGATCTCTGTTTTCTTCAAAACCAGACTCATGAATGCTTATAATTCCTGACTTCCTTACCATCTTGTGGCAGTTTGATACACATTGGTATCCTCTTAGTGGTGAAAGTATTAGGCTAATATATTTTCACTCACAGTAAATAATACCGGTAGCATAGCATGCATGGAATATGTTATTCTGGATGAGAACATCTCCTTGTTTCTACAGATAACTTGTGGGAAAGTTTTTGCAAAAAGAATTGTATAGATTATTGCATGTTATTTCAACACAGTGCCTAACAACCAACCTTTGTGGTTTAATGTCTTTCCTTTTACTCAAAGCGGCAAAGCTCAGCTCAGAATGAACAACATGGCCTAGCTTGTCGCAGTCCTTATTTAGGGATTCCACGCCTCCACACTGTAACTGTTCCCAAGTTTGGAAGCTGTTTGAAAGAGAGAAGGGAAGGATTGAGTTTTAATATCATGTCTCATGTCTTGCTTGTCAGAGCATGAATTTGTCATAAAAGTCATGAGAAAACACAACACACCCTTTCATTGGGTTAGCATTTCTGCAAATGCACAGCATTGATTTTCTTAGTTTGAATGCTATCTAATCCAATTACTAACACAGCTAACAGAGTCAGTAATGCATTACATGTAATATCATAACTACAGTATACGGTTAGTAATTTATGAATGTGCTAAAAAGCAAGCTAAAGCAAATTTCTTCAAGGCAGTCCCATAATTTTATGCAAGCAGGAACTTTTGACAGGCTAATCACCATAATCATGGGCTATGCACACAGGTAAAATCAGAAGAGCAATGCCGTGCACAGCAAATAGATATTCTTTGACGTCAGGTCGGCCTCATATGTACTAGCGGTTAGCGTATCCTGTGCGTTCCGGTGATGAGGGCTAACGCGGTTGTCTTCCTCTTATTCTTTCTAGGACCAGTATGACATCATTGAGAAGCACACACAGTCTGGCCTGGAGTTGGTGGAGAAGTATGTGAAATTTGTGAAGGAGAGAACCGAGATAGAACAAAACTATGCCAAGCAACTGAGGTAGGCCTCATTCCAGCCAGGATTCGTGTGTGTGTGTGTCCATGTCAAATGAATACTCATAAAGTTAGTGTGTGTGCGCTAGCTCTAAGGCAGCGTTATTAACTATAAACTACAGTAGATTATTAAGAACAACATCCATGAAATCCTTTCGTGAACCCTCCCCTCCAAACTTCTTAACCCCCTGCCCCCCCCGGCTTGAGGCACAGTGCTCCAAGTTGAATGGCTGCTGGTGAAATGTTTGCGGGGGTCACATGACTAGCTCTGGCTGGCGTCAGGCTCGCCTCCTTTATAAACACTGGCCCTATTCTCCAGCTGCAGTGCTGCGCTCTCTCCGTCCAGCCTGCGATCTCTCCTCCCTCCTCCTCTCTCTCCCAGACGTCTTCCAGTCTGAGGTCCACATCAGAGGAAGTGGGAGCAGACTGGCACATGACAGACAGGATGTGGTCAGAAGGAATGAAGTGAAAGAAGGAAGGAAACTGGGAGAGCAGCTATTTTAACCGCTGTTTCTTTCTCAGTCCCGTCTTGTAAAAAGAAGGGCTGTTACGAAGAGCAGAATAGTTTCAGTCCGTGATTTTAGTTTCAATACCCAATATCATGTTACTACTACGGTATTCATTGGTTATTCACGCGGAAGCATTCACATAAACCAAGGTCAGAGACTCCCACCAATTAAAGCACATTTTGACTGACGGCAAGCTCAATGTAATGATCTCAACAGTACTGTAGAAAGGTTATGGCGTCAATAAATTCAAATGTAAGGTGCTTTTATAATTTTTTTTGCCAAGAGTGCAGTTAGTTTGTGAGTGTGGAGAAAATCAAGAGGGACAAGGCCCAGGTGGACTTTCTAAAACCCAAATCTGTGGTGTGTGGGATAGGATGGAACACAAGCTCTCTTTTCACAATGTAAAGTCTTATCGTGTAACCACAAATAAATTGTTCGTTCATGAAAAAATAAATATATGCCGCCTTAATAACAGATATTTACTCTCTCTATTCAGTACACTTCTTTCAATTTCCACAGGAACTTGTCCAAAAAGTACAACCTCAAACGAGGCAGCAAAGATGAAACCGATTGCAGGTGAGCCCTACCATATCTCCTATACCCAATTCTGCATAATGTACTGTATGGCAACAATATATTTTCTTTCAGGTTAAAGGCATGCTATTGATTTCTCAATGATGTAACTCTTTATAGAATTGAATCAGTCTAATATTACACACTCTGAGCTTTATATTTCCTTTTTAAAGGGAAGCAGGAATAAGGAAGTCATGAACATATCATTCCTCTCCTGCGTTTGCACTCTAGATTCACCAGCTACCAGTCCTTCCTGGACGTTCTGACTGAGACCAATGACTACGCCGGGCAGAGGGAGCTGATCGCCGAGAACATGATTATGAACATCTGCATCGAGCTCACCAAATACCTCCAGGAGCTCAAGCAGGAGCGTAAGACGGTGAGCCAGGAGTGCACAATGCCGGCGAGGAGACGCGGCGCTCTTGCAGTCAACGCGACGCAAGGCCGTCACGTCGGTGTACCCCACACCGCGGGCGTTCAGGACCAACCGGCGACTGACGCACGTGGCTGGTGTGGGTTTCACTGTTGACTTGTCACCGGGTTGTTGTTGACGCGACGGACTCACCCAGAGGCGTGCGCATGTGTGAGTGTGTCGGTCGTCGTTTTAAAGCTCACCAGAGACATTTGGATTGCGGAACGCGGCGGTTGCTCGCGGCCTTTCACTGCAGACACGATGTCTGAGACGAGGAGCGGCAATTGTTTTCTTGTCTATTTGTCATTGCGGCTGCTGCTCAATGTGTGCTTCATTCCCATTGACTGACGGACTTGAACAGTGTCTGCCACTATGCATTGCAGTCTTGCGCTGTCATCGGACCCGCCCCGCCCCACCCTGCTCACGCTGTCTATTTTTATGCCTGTCTGCAGTATCTGTCGGAGGCCAAGAAAGCCCAGCAGAGTTTGGAGTGTACATATAAACAGCTCGACAGTGTAAGTCAGATTTGCTTGCTTGTTCCTTCATTAGAATCTAAACAAGCCGACGTTGGGTCCGACCAGTGTGGCCAATGTTTAATATGTGATTGCAGCGCTTCCCTACAATTCCATTCCAGGGTGTATCATAAATCTGCTCCTCTTATATGATGCCATGACAGCGTACAATCCAAATGGAATCACAGATGTTGATAATAGTTGTAAATTCTATGAAAGTTCACTCATCACCAGCCCAGTGTTGTTTTGAATAACGCCTGCCCACAAATATGTGGTCGTCTGTAGGGTTAAGGGTAGATGGACATATTCCCCAATGTGTTCACCGGCAACTGTAAGCAGGTCTGTGTTAATGGAGCGTGGGTGCTCTACGGAGCTCTCTAGTTGTTCTGTTAGGTTATCAAACAGTTAGCTAATGCTACCATTAGTTTTCTCACAGGACAATATGCATGGTACAATTTTAATCAATATACTGTTCATCCCTGAGATGTTTGTGTAGCACATCTTACCCATTGCAGCTAACAGCGCTGTTTGCTCTGCTCTGCTGTTACCTGAAAGCAAGCCAATTGTTTTGGTTGGGGGAGGATAATCAATCCTGATGCTTTTTCACACTCCTAAATATCCATTGGTGGACCTCTAGTGTGTGCCGCCAGCGTTTCAAACAGAATCAACAGGGCCAAGTCTTTTCTAAATGGAGTTTACCTTTAATTATATGTCATGACCGACAAGCCTCGCTCCACAGAACAGGCGGGCTTAAGTGAACTGAACACAGGCTGTCTCTCTGCTGGCTCCCCAGAGTAAAAAGCGCTTTGAGCGGGAATGGCGCGAGGCAGAGCGTGCAGCGCAGTACGCGGAGAAGACCGATCAAGACATCAACGCCACCAAGGCAGATGTGGAGAAGGTGAGATCAGTGATGCGATGACGAGCGCACATTACTGATTTTTTCTTTAAATTCTTGTTTGGACTAGGGTTCTAGTTCCATGTCACTCACTTACTAGGTTGGCTGTGCTGCCCGTTATATGGTGCATGGTTTGCTAACTACAATGAGTCAGTCTTTTGCAGAACACACACGCATCCACACACACACACACGGTCCCTAACAGTAGCAAGTGATTTATTAACTGGAATATAATAGTTTTTTGGCTTTAATCTGACCTTTAATCGGACCATTACAAACCAACTGTTGAGCTGCCACTGCCACCATTAGTGGTGCTGAGCTCACCTGTGTTGCATGCATGCGTGCGTGTGTGTGTCTCCAGGCCAAACAGCAAGCTCACTTAAGAGCACACATAGCAGAGGAGTGCAAGAACGACTACGCGGCTCAGCTGCAGAAGTACAACGGGGAGCAGAACCAGTTTTACTTCAACGACATGCCACTCATCTTCAACGTGAGCGCGCGGCCCGCAGCGGCCAACCGTTATTCGCCTCCGCACCCACCTGCGGCAGCGCCCCAGCATCCAGCTTGTTCTTTGTCCTCCAGAAACTGCAGGACATGGACGAGAAGCGGGTGAGGAAGCTGGCGCAGGGCTACGCATCGTTCTCCGACACAGAGAAGCACGTGATGCCCATCATCGACAAGTGCCTGGAGGGTATCAATAAAGCTGGCGCTAATGTCAATGAGAGAAACGTGAGTTGTCCGTGCCAAATAAAACACCCAGTAATGCGCTAAGCACGTCCACACACCACCTCCCATGCAAATAGCACTTGATTTAGCACACGGTTTTGCTGTCACGGTAACCTTTCATGTGCCCGTGCGAGCAGGACTCCATGGCTTTAATAGAGCAGCACAAGTCAGGGTTCGAGCGTCCGGGGGACCTGGAGTTTGAGGACTACAGTCAGGGTATTAACCGCGCTTCCTCGGACGGCAGCTTGGGGACCCCCAAAGGGCCACTGGACCTTCTGGGGAAAAACAGGAACAAGAACTTCTGGCTGTTCAAGAAGAGCAAGGTAGGCATCTCTTCACCAGGGGAGCACCGCTGTCTTTTTAGTACAGGTCTGTTCTCACCTGTTGTTTCGCCTAAATGCATTAGAACATCGAGCGACATGTGCAGGCATGACAACCCGAATGGGAGCTGTCCTGGCGGACGTGTGGCTGTGCACGCACACACATGAACACAAATGCACACTTTCTCATCTTTGAAGTTAATTCAAATAATGCATTCTTCATTACCTCATTAGACAAGCCCACCTACCTTCCTAGATCAGGTCCTTGTCTTCACTGTCCATAGCTGTGAATAAATGAACCCCCCCCCCCCCCCCATCCTCCGGACAACCCCAAGTCGCCCCCCCCACTTCTCTCTACAGCATGGTTTCTGATAGGTCAACTGGCAGTCCGCATTGTGCTGCGTTTGCGCTTCATCAGCACAAACAACATTGAATTTCCCCCTCCACGGGCATCCACAAAGCACACTGGCTCCATTATGTGTCCCAGAACCTAGCGTTGTGTCGCCCATCACAATAACATGGTTATTGTGCAGACGATGCCGGGTTCAGGGGGTCAGAGAGCCTGGCGCGGGTCCAGTTCACGTGATCACACCCTGGCTGCTTTCACAGGCCCAGCGGTGACGTTGAGTCAAGCGGGCCTCGATTGGACGATTGTGGGTCGTATCTCATAGCAGCGTTCCATGAGACAACATTAAGCCTGAGATACGAGTGGCCGACCACTAACCAGCTAACCAACCCCCATCCCCGCACCTCTGCACTAACATCCTCCCCCCGCCCGCCCTCTACACATGCTTTCCACTCCTTCTCTAGTGCTGCTTTATTTGAATACGTCTCCATGTGCATGTGTCTGTGACCAGCTCTGCTGCTCTATATGTGCTCACCCCCTGTGTATTCGTGGCGCGCTCTGTGTCTCGTCTTGGCTTGAGCTCGACAGAGCTGTGGTTTGACACCTGGCCCCGATTACTCCATCCTCCATAGTTAGACTCCCACGGAGCTGGGAAGCAAAGCGGGGGCCTTTTGCAGTGAAAGTGCACGTTAATTATAACCCTGCACGGCCACCTCTGACCTTGAGCTCTTACACATGTCATTAGGCCCAGTGTCGTAGCTGGTGTGTTCCAGAATAGAAGGTAACCCGCCTGTGTAATTTAGTGTAATGGTTCCCACCCACGGCCACATAACGCTTGCTAGAAGCTGTGCTGGTTAGCCTAGCCTCGGTTAGCGTCATGCACCGTAGCATGTGTTTAACCTCCTTTCACAAGGGCATACAGGCCATTCTCCATGTGCCCTATCTGCAGCACCACATGAGCAGGCTATTTTTAATGGGTCTATACTGCCATACTGCTGATTTTCATTGCAATACATCTGTTCTTTATTAAGGCCAGACTCAGTGGGGTGGGGGGGGGTAAATCAGTGTGACACATTGTGATTGCTGATTGGTCTGAAGAACCAATGCATTTCATTGGTTATCTCTAAGCTGGTCTGGCCCAGTTCCTCTGCTAGGCTGTCATCACCCTGGTGTGTGTCTGTGTCTGAGATAACGAAGAGAGAAATACTGTGTGCATTGTGTGTCTGTGCGTGCTCGTGTGAGTGTGTGTGTGCGCGTGAGCTCTGTGGGCTTCTTTTGCCGGGACCTCTGCAGTCTTCCTGGCAGTGTGGTGTGCTCTATGTCTACGGTGTTGACGGTGTCTCTTTCTTTCCCATGTCTTTACCTTGTCTGTCTCCCCCCCCGCCCAACCCCCGACGTCACCCCGTTCCTGCATACCTCATCTTTGGGCGTCTCGCCCTGACCCTTCCTCCCCAAAGCTCTCTCCCTCCACGCTCCCTCCTTACTCTACACCACCCACCCCCTCGCCCGCTAACGGACTCCCCTCCCCCAAGTTTGGCCGGGACCCTCTGTCGTACTGTTTGAAGGAGATCAATAAGACAGTCAAACCCAGAATCTCTTCCTTCCGGACCCTTCGTAGATCGGTGAGTCGTCAGAGGCTGCGGGACATCCCGCCATTGTCGGTCGGCGCTTTTTGTTTGAGAGTGACTGAATTGTTGACATGCGTGCACCTGCTGAATGAACGGTCAAAGCATGGATGCTCTCAAAGTGTGTTGTCCCAGTTATCTCTCGTAACTTCTTCATTATTCACTTCTAGTGTATTTTAACAAAACAAGCTGAACAATTCGACAGTGGTCACTTATCTAGGGTTTAAATAAATAGCCACATCTAAAGATATTATTTATTGTTTAAATAATATCTGCATTTTTTTCCCCCTCAGCGGTTTACTTCAGAAAGGATCATGGTAATATTTGCTAATAAAGTTTCATAATAATGACCACATTTGCACTGCCATAGCTGGCTTAGCCTTCCCATCAACTTAATCCTCACAAACCTGTTGTGAAGCCTCTGTGATCTAGTTTATTATACTGTATGGTGTGCACAGGGCCTGAGGAATTTGTTGAAGAGATGGCCCCCTGGTGGCGGTAAAAGGGAATGCTGCTTTATGTGATTATAAAGCAGCATTGGGAGATGGAACAATTTGCAGCCCAGTTTTAAGAAAAGATTGCCTTATTTTCTCTCTGGTTTGATACAATTCTCTGTCCGTTTTGCTTTCACGGGTGAGAGGTGGTGATTTGGGTTCAGAATTGTGTATAAACGTGCCATTCTAGCTGTATCAAAAAAAAAAAAAGGTTTCAACAAGACATTTTCACACTGATGTTGTCAGTTTGTTATCACTGTATCTAGAACCCAAAACCAAAGGGTGGCGAGGTGTTTGTTTATTTTCCCATGGCTACTGCCGGTTATGTGAAACTGTTGGTGTCATATCGAGTGTGCGTTAACCCTCCCTTCCTGTGAACTCGCAGCCAACAGTAACAGAGGACTTTGGCCATTTGCCCCCTGAGCAGCGACGGAAGAGGTTGCAACAGAAACTAGATGAAATTGGCAGAGAGCTGCAAAAAGAAGTGGACCAGAGGTGTGTGTGTGTGTGTTTGGGAGGGGCTGTGTGGTTTCCTGTCAGTACTCTTCCTCAATCATCCTGTAGTTAGCAATATAATTATTTAATATTTTCTGCACCGCAGTTTGGCTTGTGTGTGTCAATCGCTATCATCCTAAAGGCGTGCGCCTGTGTGTGTGTGTGTGCGGGTGTGTGTTTAAGTTTAAATTGTTTACCTAGCCCATGCTCTGCAGGAAACCTCTTTCCAATAACACTACCCCCCCCGCCCCCACCATCCCATCCTCCCCATCTCTTTCCTCTCCCGCTTCTCAAGCGAGGCTCTGGGGAAGATGAAGGATGTTTACGAGAAGAACCCCCAGATGGGAGACCCAGCCAGCCTGGCCTCGCAGATTAGCCAGACGGCCCAGAATATTGAGCGGCTGCGGGGAGAGCTTAATAAGTATGAGGTAGTGAGGCCCTCTGCTGTTCCAGCCAACCTATTCACAATCAATTAGGCTCCATGTTGTTTGATCTTAGATATTTGAGGGATGTGGATGGTGTTTGTTCTTCTCCCACAGACGTGGCTGGCTGAGGCGGGAGGCAGAGGAGATACGTTGCGCTATAGACCCTACAACAACAACAACAACGGAGCTCATGATGTGTACAGGTTAAGGCTTAAGGAGCGACCCGCAATTATTCCATTGGTCTGTTTGGCACGCTCATGTCTGACCACAACGTTGACCTCCTCTCTCCAGCCCTGACGCCGCTCACTCCGATGAAAGCACCCCCGACGCATCCCAAGCCATCTACGCCGAGTTCGACGACGACTTCGAAGACGAGGAGCAGGCCGCGCCCATTGGCAAATGCACAGCCATGTACAACTTCCCCGGTAAATTCCCGAGAAGGCCGCGCAACGTCTTCCTCGTTTCACAACACGCTTTTAGCTTGAAGCAGAAACCTGTCTGACTGACCAGTGGCTCTTCCATTTCCCATTGTGTTTTCCCCCATGGCAAGGTGCAAGCGAAGGAACCATCTCTATGCAGGAAGGGGAGGTGCTGGCGATGGTAGAGGAGGACAAAGGCGACGGTTGGACCCGGGTCCGAAGAGCGAACGGGGACGAAGGGTACATCCCCACTTCCTATGTCACCATCTCTCTGAACAAGTGACAGAGCCCTGGGGGAATAGACACAAAGAGAAGGGGGGGGTTATTTTAGCTCGCTGCACCTATATTTTCCCTTGGGACCAATCGTGAAGAAGCCAGGGCACCAAGGGCAGGACCACTGGTGTGTCCTTGTGGGGAGCATGGCCCATTGAGGCACTTTGATTTCTTAATAGCGACGTGCCCCCGTTTTGTGAGAAGGTGAACTATGTTCCACCAGTCTCACAAAACTACACGGATGATAATATAATCCAAGATTTCATGGCCACAGCAGATATCTATGCAACATGTTTTTATTTTTTATATATATAAAAAAATGATATATATATCATTTTTTTTTTTTTAAACATTTTATCACATTGCATCGGTTTGTTCCTCAAATGCGGGTTTGTGATGACATCTGACGCTATCTGAGTGAAGTGCTAGTGCCATGATGCTATCTTATGAATGTGAGAGGAGAAATGTAGGAACATTAGTAGTGCTGCCGCAAACACTTAATAGCATACAGACGTTTTACCTCACCAGCTTACAAATTGCACGCTGTCTTGAACGCAAAAGTTGATCAACTCCTAGTCATTTCCACCTTTTGAGACTGGTTCAATGACCAATAGCCCAGTTTGAGACTGAGAACCTTGGGTGGCGGTCCCAACTTGGTAGTGTGTATGTTTGTGGAAGTGTGGCATTGTTTTGGTATTGTTTTTAAGTCATCTGAGGCCAAATATTCCAAGAATGTTGACTATGGTAGGAACCATGCATACTACAGCAATAACATACATTGTCAAGACAGTCACAGCTACATATTCCCCCACTGATCAACGGCAAACTAGAACTGCCAATAATACATGTTGGTTTTTAGCATTAAGAATTTCATGTAGTACTGAAAACATAATTTATTAAGAATGTTGCTCTAAGTAAGAATTTCACGTTTAAAGGAAATTCTGCATTTTAGTGTGTCCACATGTTTTCCCTTGCACACAGCCACACTAGAAATAAGACTTCACTTTATTTATATAATAATATATATATTTTTAGCTATTACAATACCACTATTGTCTTATTAGCTTTTAACCCAGGGTATTCTAAATAAAGTGTGTTACATTGTACAGTATACATTACTGAATGTCTTTTGTGATAAAGCTGATATAGTTATTTTATATAATGTTAGGGTGTATGTCCACCTTCCTTGTTTTAAGTCACATCACATTACTATTGGTTTGTTTTTGTTCTGAGGCAGACAAAAGGAATACTCTTTATTTAAATGACTCACACGGTTTGGTGCCTTTCTGGTTAAAAAATGTATATATCTTCTGTTTGTGTACGACTTAATAAATCTCCAGCACATTTAAGTTCTAAGTGGTGTTATTCCTGGACATAAAGAAGCAAGGTCACGTTTTAGATATGCACAGTACAGCAAGTTCCCTGCAGGTGGCAATGTTGTATAATTTCTTAGTTGTAATTCTGCGTTGCTGCCCTTCTCCACATACTTATGTTTCCATTGTAAGCCATGCAATTTGCATCCATGATTAATAAAATACACTCACTTCAAGAACATTTTCACTGCAAAAATAAGCCCTGACATTCCTTCCCTACACTTCTTGCCAGAGCATAGAAAGGCCTTCAAGCTGAGCTCAGTCAACGGTGGGGTATACATTTTCAATTTGGCAATTCTGTCGTTTCTCTGAGGAAAATCGATGTGAGGGTCTACGTGCCTCTACTGTATGTTCAGCTATGTGAGCAAACGTCGTGGCTGCAGGGGTAGTAGCATTGAGTGACTGGTATGCTGATCTTCCCTATGAGCATACCCTTGATTGGTAGTTATTATTTCAGTGCTGGGATTGACAGATTATGTTAATTAAGAATTATATTATGGACTGGTTTACTGTAATCCATAGATGTAGCATATGCATGGATGGTTTCCATCCTTCCCAATAGGCTTACTAATATTGTGAAAAGGATGACTTAATGATAACATTTTTGAATCAATGCTACATTTCTGTGTTATGGGTTTTACTATCTGATGCTGAAGAGACTTAGTTTTCTTAAAATATGATAAAACAATAAGCAAAGCTACATCCTTATGGACATGTGAGAGGGTTTGCATAATAAATTAAGTCTTTTTTTTTGGTTGTGAAATTCATTTAAATAAGCATTGCACTTTAAAGTTAAATAAAAGAGACTGCTCCTTTGTAATGAGTCTCAATAAATGCTGGGTAATGATCTGGTCCATGGTGTCATAGTTACGATGCTCCGTTTCATCATTTGAATCCACACAGCCGCAGTAACACACTGTTGGAAGTAATTTTGTAAGAGATTCACAAAGACCTATGTAATAATAGATAAAAACCTGGTTATTTTAAAACATGGTAGCTTATTAGCATATTGACAAAAAAGCTCTACTGTAAGTGATCATCCTCTGGCAAAACCTCAAACGAAGTCTTCTGTCAGTCACCAATGATCGTGCTCCTTTATATTATGATGTCTGGTGCTACAAAATAAGCAATTATTTATCTGTCTAGTGCAACGGAGGTGATTAAAGATTTAGGAACCCTGTCTTCATTTGCTGCTGGAAAATGTGCTGGTGGAAAAACCTTTCAGTTTTTCTCCATTGGAGTGTGGTTTTCCAATATACAGTATGTCTTTAAATTGTAGGTCTGTAAGGACACTCAATAACGTTAGTTCCTTCAACTTCCTTTGAAGATGTTTGCTGCATATTCTTAAAAGTTTTGAACATTTATTAATAATCATTCAGCATTTTTAGATTCACTGATGTGTTATGACCACATAAAATAAAAGCAGTCCTTATGAGACCAGTTTCATAGCAGGCGGACAAAGTACAAGGCTTTCGTCGCCTCTTCTGTGGCGAGTGTGACGTATTGTACATTTAGGACTCCTAGCTCAACTCAACTGTTATAGCCCAACATGAGTGATTCATACATTTACTGGCATTTGATTCATGTTATACTTTGGTGTGGTTGGACAACATGGCATCACTGCTGGGCAGGAAGCGTCAGAGACAGACCCTGTAGGTATAGTACTGTCACAAGTTAATGTTACAATATGTCAATGGTGTAAACCTGTATAAAAACTCTTCAGGCACACTTAATAATATCCCATTAGTAACAATAGAGGAATTAAATGGTGTTAAAGGTATTATTAAAGTCATATCATTTGATTGTGTGTAGTTGTGGCCTCATGGAGTATGGTTGATTGAAAATCCATACAGCAGCTTATGTTGGTTCAGCATCGTCGTGCATGTTTGTCTGGCTGTGTGCCTTGCATGCACATTCAAGTGGAGCGGTGGTGCAGCTTCTGTATATTGTCAATTGTGTAATGCATTTGTGATTTGAGACCAAACACAATTTCTGCTCATGTATTTTATGCCCCAAATGTGAAGGGTTAAAATCAAAACTTTATTAAGGATGATGAGAACTGAGCATTTTTCACTAATACAGACTGCAACACATACATTTACAAAGCCAGAAGTTGTGTTTTGAGAAACTCTTGTTTCTTACAGTACTTATTCAATGAAGATTTGGTTTACTTGTTTGTGTTGGATTTAACACAAAAGCCATTCCAATTAATGTTAAATTAGTATGCCCATGCTTTAGTGACCAAATGAGTCTATGAGTATTGGTTGCATTACATTACCAGCCAGCCGTGAGTTACGACTTTTTATGTATTGACAATCTTAGATTGTGTCATATTACATATGAAATTATATTTTAATGTACAAAATCCATAGGCAAAATGCCACAGGGGTTTTTCAGTTGGACATAACTGTAAATCTGATGGTACTTAATAGCTAACTGGTTGCATATGGGGTTTGGAAGGCAATTTGGCTGGAATCACATTTTGGATGTAGAATTGAAGCATGCATTTTTCTCAATTGTAAGCCAGTGTTATGGGATGACATATGGGGTCTAGGGAAATAAACAGGAAAGGGTCCTGCTACATTCAACATAAATAATTTCCTGTTCGGGAACATGTCAGGAAACACACCGTGATCCTACTTTAATTGAGCTAAATCCCATAAAAGGCTTCAGAAGTGTACACAGCATACATCTATTCTCCAGTGTGCATGCTACTATTCCTGACAGCATAAATCTGGCAGCTACATAGCCTTGTAAATAAAACAGCAGCTCTGAAGGGAGGACTGAAGGTAGATGAGGAAAACGTTATGCAGTCCATCTTTCTCCTCGTCGTGCCACCAGCCAAGGGTGCTGAATGGGATTCTTTAAATAGCTCTGATTAATTAAGGGTTTAATTGCACGGGTGTTGGTGGCAGCAGCACTCTAACCTCTGCTAGTCACTGGGTGCGTGAGGGTTAGGACTATAACATAAAGACACCTGGCACTGGCTGACTTAACCACCATTCCTCTCTGCTCACCTCAGCTGTCAGGAAACGAGAAAACGTGACAGTGGCACTGCTGTATTGTATTTGGGTTAGCTTTAGCGACAGGTTATTGTCTTGAAAGCATTGGCAGTATAACATACAAGACCAAACACATTCTTAGCGAATTAGCAGCCAGAGCATAAAACATCAAAAACATAAAATAAAATAAAAAAATAAAATTTCAAGATATGTTTTGTGAACCTGAACTCTTACCATGGAATCAGTGGGCTAGCTTGCACAGACCCTGATGAGAGAATTGCAGCTTTAGGTGCCCCCATTTCTGTTTTCTTCCCATTATTGCTCTTTCTATCCTGTTACATCACCAGTTCACATATACAGTAGTGTGCCTCATTAAAGCCTAGTTCTCTCTCATTGTTCCTTGCATTGTTTTGCATCAGTGGGCTGCAATAATTTAAGTTCACACGGTTACTTATTAAATCCATAACTTACTCAATTATATATTTATGTTGGTCATGCATGATTTACAAGTACTTTTAGCATTAACTTCTCACCATGGTAAGTTGCTCCTGTTTTTGTTTTTACCAGCAGGCAAAGAAAGATGAGGCTACACCTGTTCATGACTGATTCCCAGAAAATGAAAACAATATATGCTTCATTGGCAGTTTAGCTTGTATAATCACCATAAAGGCATAATCTTTAATATATTCATTGAAAAAAACAAATATATTCACTTTCATGTGTTTATAGTACCACAAGGGCACAATTCCTTTTTCATTACAAGCAGAATTTCAAAAGACAAAATTACGTTTTATTGAGTCATTTGGAATAGCCATGTCTATGACCATTCGAGAAGTGTTTGACTGCTTGGGCGTGTGGCTGACAATTGCTTGGCCTTTCCCACCTTCTCCAACCTGCTTGGGTATGCAGGCCAGCTCCCGATGATTGATGAGTGGGTAACAGCAGAGGAAATCTATCCCCCAGCAAGAGTGCAGGCTTTGTGATGGATGGCCTCTCAAGAGGTCCCAGCATGACTGAGACCTGACGTAGACCAGGAGCAGGATGAGGGTCCAACCAGAAGATAACTCGAAGAAACACCTTCAGCAGAAGAATAGCCGTGCTCTATGCTACTAGAAGGACATCATTGGTGCAGCTGGGGCCAATTCAGGTTAAATGTATACGCCCAGCTAAATGTTTAAACGTTAGCACTTCTAATCCAATACACTTTTTGGAGCGTCTGAGGGGGCTCCCTACTGTACGGTATGGTACCATGTGGAGGAGGAGGAGAGGGTGTCAACCACCCAGCACTAAGGAGTGAGAGGGTCGCTCTGGGAGTTTGAATCCAAACCGCATTGCTTCTGTTTGTTTCAGAAGAGTCATTTTAATATTGATTGTTGCCGTGGTTATCATCTGCACAATGCAGACAAATATATGACTTCAGCAGTGGCATGGACAGAACTACAAATCTATTTGTTTCTTTGTAATGAATAGTGTTCGTCTGGATGATTTGTTAGGTCTATATACAGTCTATAGTCACAGTTCAGTGATGTAGATCACTGTTCGACTGCTTAAAAGAATAATCAACAAAATACCTGTTGTGTGAGTGCAACATTACCATACTACTAATAGGACTGTATGATAGACAGGCTGGTTCTACTGTTGGTATCTGTTGGCATACATGGGTCTGCATCCCAAGTCTGATCATCCAATGTCTGAATAAAACCTTTAATTAAGATTAAATAGTTTTAGGTCCTACAACTTTCAAAACAAACTATAAACACTACTGGTAACCACCCAGATAGCAAAACAGTTTTGAGCAGTCTATGCGATCAGATAATATGATATAAATAGTGTTTAGTATGTCTATTCAAATAAATAACATATGTATTAATATATGATAAGATAAGATAAGATATATTGTTTCAATAAATAAGTATGTGCTGCATTATCTGGCACAATAACAATTT